>SNQN01002218.1:21863-77887 GCA_008642245.1 Bassia scoparia | reverse complement strand
TTCCATCTCTGCATTAGGTATGTTTAATGTTAAGTCTCTTTGCATCAAGTACACCTCATTTAATGCAAAAACCTCAGAATACTTTAATGTAATGTTTTAACTATTTTAATTATTGTATCGATTTCTTTTTTTATTTTGTGGCAGTTCGATGCCCGATGTTTTCGTCAGGTGACAGCTGCAGAGGTGTTTTCTCTACTTTCCACAGCCTTGAAGAACACAGTGAGGTAGATTAAGGTACCAAGATCACGTCGTGACATTTGAAGTGAAACTAACTCCATTAAGTTGATTCGTATCGGTTTATTTGGGAATTTTTTCTTTTATATACAATTTATATGTTACACTTATTTGTATGGTTTTGTCAGATTCAGAAAATGATTACACCTGAAACTGACGGGAGGCCGGTGCGGAAGCCTAATGACCCAGCAGGCTTGGTCTGAAAGACCTGTCAACGACACGTTCACGGAGGAAGGAACGACAGAGGCTGGAGGGAGCTATATATTCCGATTAAGACAACGCTGAATGACCGAAAAGCCAAAAGAATCTGCTCAGTGCAAGGTGAACGGAAGAAGGAATCACAACGCTGGCGAGCCCGCATCTCACTGTCAGGGTTCTGTCTTAATTCAGCGAGCATCAATTGGTTAGTATTTTTTTGTATTCTAGATCGTAAATAACTAAACTTCTTTTCGTAATTCTTGTAAATCACCTAACAAATGTTACAATTTGTTTCTGTGGCTAAGAAAATTGAGGGAGTTGCCAAACGCCGCCGATCTGTACCTGGACACGCACTCAAGATCCAGAAGGAGCCGCAAACCGATCAACAAAAGGTCAAAGATGTGATTTGGTAATGATTTTGAATGGTTTATGATTCTTCAATTTATATGTTGGTAGATGGATTCCGGCGTATAAGCCAATGAGTACGAATAGGATGTTTTTAAATGAATTACATTTGATGTTTTAGATAACGGAATTCCGGCTTATAAGCCGACATTTGAGTACCAGAATAGGCATTGTTATTTATTGAATGCATTTGAGTTATAGATCGGACTTCCGGCCGTTATAAGCCGATGAAGTCGAATAGGATTGTTTTTTTTTATTGAATTCCGGCGTTAGCCTTAATGGTGTCTAATGAGGCTGGTGATGTACCTAATAACCTCCTAAGACTGTGTTTTTTATTTCGATTTTTTTACTTTGTCGTCTTATTAGTATGGCGTTTGGTGGAGATTGTTCTACCCGTGTTGTGTAACATAAATATGATTCGACTTCTCTTGACATACATTAGGCTCGTAAGTTTACGTCTTACCTAACTCAATGGGTGTTTAAGGTTGGTGGGTAGATACCTATAGTTTCATGAAAAAAATTATGCAATAAAGATTGTCTTCTTTTTTTCACTTATGAGAGTCTTTTGATATTACTTTCATATTCATGGGTTTGTATCGTCCCTTCTTTGCTGTGTTATATATTTGAGAAATTGGTCTGTAGCTTTTTTTAGTTTATTCATATGTTATGTAGCATTCTGCTTTATCATCTGTTTTCTCTTATAATAGATTAATCTGATATAGTCATCAGAGACTTTCTTTTTCGGCCTATTCTGAGCAAAGCCTTATCTTAGTACAGTAGTTTCACTCACTGCCTCAATATATGCTTGGGCTGTGGACTGGATTACAGCCCCCCATTTTCCTCTACCTGCCTCGAAAGCTTGTCTGAGTCTATCTTTCCTTGGATAGATTTCAGCCAGGGTACTGACATGACTGGCTGCTATTGAGAACCTCTCAACACTGCACACTATACCACAGTCTGATCATACTTTGAAGCATAGATGATAGGTTAGATGCTACACCTCTCAAAGGCCCATGAATGTTCTTCCCATAATAATGTTATTAGGTTAATTAGCTTCTACCACATGAGAACCTGACCATAACAGTTCTCCCAAGTCTTCCATCCACCCATAGGTGAACTGGCAAATTACTTATCACCTTTAGAAGAATATGAGTTTCCAGAAATCCTGTTATAGGTCCTGAGTGGGCTCAATGCTATCTGTAACCATATTTTTGGTCAAACAGATTAATAAAGTGACATTTACAGACTACCCCCCATCATCAGGACTTTATGGACTAGGTGATTGCACCTGACTGGAACATATCAAGGGATTATTATGGAGCATGGACCAGCACCCCTACAGTCCTTGAGCGTCCAAACTATTTCAAGAATATCTAAACATATTCACGTACTGATAGAATTGGAACAACTAGCTGTTCTGGACCTTATTTTTTCAGACTGTCCTTCTTGGGCAGGTTGGCCAAAGATAACAGGAAATTTCATTGATTTGGCCTCACTGGGCTGGTATCCTCCTCTCCTTGTGCTCTGTCTTCCTTCTGGCCCTGGTCTTTCTCCCTCTTGATCTGGTTGGCAATTTCTTGTACCTGAGGAAAGAAAATCCCTTTCTGATTAGGTCTTCAATGTATTTCCTGTAGTGGACACAATCATTCAGTGGACATAGAGCAGGACAATCGTGGAAGTCACAGTATTATTAGTGATCTTTCCCAGCCCTGATCTTTTGGGAGGTATTGATCCATTATCCTCTTTCCTACTCCTTTGAGTATAGCAATTTTTTATTCTCAATCCTCCCCTTCATCTCCCCCTTCCTCTGGAACCTTGCTTTACTGCTCTGTATTGAGGGGGTAAAACTTCGAAAATAGGTGGACGTGGTGCTGATAGGCTTTCTCCTTTTCGTTTTCCTCCCTCTTTTCCTTTCTGGATTTTTATGGCAGTGCTGTGAGTTTTTCCTGCCTTTTGGAGCTGCTGTCCTCACACTGTGCCTGTGGGTCTGTATTGAACTCCTCCAGTTCGTGATATACTCATCTGAGATTGCATTGCCGTGGGCCAGAGTTATACACTTCTTGACTTGTAGGTGGTCCCTGAACGCGGCCTGGTCTGAGGATCAACTCGAAGACTGCAAAGCCATGATTACACATCAGGTTGTTTGAATACTGAGAGACCATTATGGCTCTCCTTATTTGAACCTAGGTAAAGATAATCACGCAGACTTCATCTTTACCACCCTGCTTTACAACTGACATAATGCTCAACTGAGATTTTCTCTCTTCTACCTACTTATGAAATGATTTCTGAACTGATCTCGCAGGTCGCAAAGCCTATGGACACTTTACCTGGGTGGTTATTTCCGAAACAGGTCCTGTGCATTCCTGTCAGGTGGTAGGGAAAATACTTGCACCATGGTTTTGCATTTTCTGTAAATTTCCCCAGGTACATGTGTCCGCTCATAAGGGCCACCAGGTTTCTTCTAGGAATCTCCAGTAGCATCAAATTTGATGTGGCACTGGCATTAATAAACTTTTTGTGACCGAGCTTTCAAAAATATTCTCACTAAAGTGGTGATGAGAGAAGGATACCTTATCTCAGCTGCGCATGCCTTAGCTTGACCAGGGGAAACCACAGTTGCAAGGTTGACCCTGCTATCGGATCTGTTCTCGGCAACCTTTGAAAGCTGAGAGTGATTTCCACTGTCATGATACTGACGCTACCGGCCTGGCAATGTCCAGGTCTGGATAGTTCCTGTGACGTAATTCCAGCGGATTCTGCTTGTGAACCATGCTGCCTGACCGTTGCATAAGACCGGTCCGTGTGTGCAGGATCGCTACCTCACTCTCAGGTCCATGGCAGTTTCATGCTGGCGAGCCTTCCATCGATGGTGAGGACCCAAACGATGTGAGGGAGTAAGGTGTCCGGTGGGCGTAATTTAGTCGCCTTACTGACGTGTGGTCGTGGCTGGTCTGTCTGTCGCCATCCTACCTTGGTCCATGGTACCTCCTGGCGAGCGGTCTTGGTGTGGCAGGTTTTGGACCATAAGTCATTACCCCGTTGAGGGTGTTCCACTTTTCGTCCGAAGTGTTTCCAAAACTCCGATAACCTGAGGAGCAGACCTGCAGTCTTTAGATATTTCTCGCCGGCCTCCACCTGGTCTGGGCTTGAGTGGACTCGAGTAACTCGTGTCCTCCCCCAGAGGGAGGAGGTTCTTTTGATAAAGCCCACACCTTGTCCAAACGTTCCCAGTATCTGGGTTCCTCGGTACTTTGTGATGGTTGTGATGGGACGGTGGTGGCATGAACCCCGGGCTCCCCGGTGTCTAGTGACCTGGTACCGTCTCGAGACGGCTTCTTGCCTGTAGAAGAGACCATCTCTGGCCTTCTATGTCAGTCTCTCCATCACGCATGCACATCTCCTGGTTGGATGCATCCATGGTCTCTCACTCAAGTTATGTGACACTACGCCCTCCTTCTAGCGCCATATTTGTTGGTACAATATGTGGTACTGCTGACGTGGCAGCTGCCAACGAGCCGGTGTTGGTGAAGATGGACCTGGTCTGCAATCCTTGCTCCTACAAAACACGGTTGAACTACCCTGGGGCAACCCAGGAACAGCCCCTTCGATGGAGGTGTCAGTATTTACCAGGGTGGTCAATATTTAGAGAGAAATGTAATGTAGGAGGTTTGTGTGTTCGAATGAACTTACCAGCCCTTGGGGCTTCCAGCCTGCTTTTATACCCGAGACTTTGCATGGTCAAGGCTTCCTCRARTGTGACAAGTGGCGTACTGATATACCAGGGTAGGTGTCATGCATATATCCAACTTTTGGTTAGTGGGTTGGTGGCTTTGHCTCCCTTTGACTGGGCCTACTGGATCAGTTTGGCGCGAATTGGGCTTATTGGACTTAGTTGACATGGGCCCTGGTGGCCATTGGGCCTGGTGGCTCAATGGGTACCAACACCTATTTTTGAGGGTTGTATAACTTGTATTACGTCTTGTAAAACATATTTTGAGCTTCTTTAAAGAGATTTGGACTTTAACCAAATTAATTTAAATTTATTAGGCGTTAAACTTATTGTTTTTAGGCAAAAGCTAACGGGCGCTCTCGGGACGTTAGATAAGTGAACTAAATAAAAGTGGAAATATTAAATGGATATAAACATTAATTACACCGATTGGTGCGTGATTTTGACATGTTTTCCAAAATTTATACCATTTTAGGAAATGTTTTTAGTTTTTATCTAACGCCCTGCGGCGCTTGTTATCAATTTGTTGTTTTTAGGGTAATGAGAGCACATTCTAAGGAGATCAAAATAAGTTTATAAATGTGTTGGATTAATAAACAAAATGAATTGTCAAAAACAAAATTAAAAAGCAAAATGTGTTTTGTAACCCAACGTGGGTGCACTTTGCCTACTGGTAAGTAATATCCCTTGCATCAGTTTTGCATTGTCTCATCACTAGTATAAGCTTGCATGGACTGATACTAGTATAAACTTGAATGATGCTGACATGTACCCTTAAATTGCTGCAATTTGGTTCTCACCAACCTTCAACGTAATGTCATACACAGTATATATATATATATATATATATATATATATATATATATATATATATATATTTCAACCATAACCTATGCTAATTAGAATAATGGATTATACATATGCTGAATCTCACAATTAATCATGAATTTTTTAGCTTTATTAATTATTTAATTTAAGCAAAACCCTTGTCGATTTGGATAATCAACAGCATTGACTTCTAAACTTCTTGTCAATTAAGGAAGATAGTATTTGAACTAAATAGTTTGTTGCATTTTTTTCGTACTAAGGTTCCGTTTGTTTTGAAGGAAAACAATTTTCATGGAAAATCATTTTTTAGGAAAAACAATTTTCATGGAAAATCATTTTCTAGGAAAAAAGTTTTCCTTTGTTTGTTTGATTAGAGGAAAACTCATGAAAGAAATGAAAAATGTGATAGAAATGAAGGAAGGGTGGAAGAATGAATAAGGAAGATGTAAGAACTGTGGAGGAAATTGTGGCATTCTTTCTCTACAAAAGGAAAATGATTTTCCTTTTCCAAAGTGACATTTTCTCTTTTGAGGAAAATGATTTTCCACCTCTTTTCAAAACAAACAAAGGAAAACTAAAAGAGGGAGAAAAATCATTTTTTCGGGAAAATATTTTCCGTCAAAACAAACAAAGCCTCAGAAAGTTACAAGGGTTGGGATAAAGAAAAATTTAACTACTTGAGTTACCCATTACGATCGTATTTTGTCGCATCCTGCATGGGCTGTTGACATATTATACCATTCAGGCATTCATATCACTGCCGAGTGCCTATAGTATTGTGACTATTGTCACAAGAATTGTTCCAGACTTCCAGTATTTATACCTAGTATTAAAGTACTTGTACTGTAAATAGAAGCTGGTGGCTGACTCAATCTGATCTGGAAGTCGGAGGAAGTAATGCACTTGATTACATACCAGCTGGAATTCAGAGAAATTTGCTCCGTTGGTTACATTTTGCAAATGCACGAAAGATTAGTCCAGTCTTCAAAAGTGCGGTGGAAACTTCTCATGGTAGAACCAAATAACATAAAATAATATCATCCTCGAGATAATGTTATAGATGGCTACCCACCTGTACTAGATGAGTTAAAATAATATCATCCTTTCTACCATTTGCGATTATATTATAAGGCAGTTTTTAGCTTGTAATTGTTGAATATCAATAAACAAATTAATGAGATGGATGGAAATGTGTAATGAGCAATCCAATTGACAGTATGCATGACATCTTCCATAAATCCAAACTAGTGCTTTAATTTGTTGAAATTAAACAATAATCAGACCAACTCTGCTAGTATAATTTAATTCTTCAGTCAAAATCTCAAAGATTATAATCCAATTAACACACATCATGAGCTCAAGTATGTCTTACAAATCTCTAAACTATTGTATCTATGCCTTCCAAGTATGCAACTCCTAGCGCAATTTATGCATGCACTTTTCATTTTTGTATACAAAACCACCATTCTTGATTACATTCATTAATATATAGAGTATTTATATTTATGATGAAATGGTTTGGAGCAGTGACTTAAACCCCACATTTGATTCATATAGTCAGATGTCCGAATTCTCATCATACCCCCTCTCTCATTGTAAATGTACCTCACCCTTGTGCCTCAATTACATCTATATATATATATATATAGAGAGAGAGAGTATTTATAATTTTTCAGGCCACGTACAACTACAATAATTAGCTTAAACTTTTTGGCCTGGTTAAGATGATTCGCTAACACGGTATCAAAGCCAACTTGACGAGTAAGCCCGTTAAGACTTCGAATCTCATTGTCCCCTCATTTCCACAGTGAAATGTTAGTCATCACGTATAAGAAGGTTTGTGCTACACGACTGCACCCACATTTCAAATCCAATGAACTTTCAATCTGATATGATCTCTCATGGTTCATCAACGGATACAATTTTTTTCCCAACATATATATTAATAAACATCTGGTATATCTTTAGACATCATACAAATAAGCTTGCTTAGCTGTCAAATTAAGTTAGTAATTAAGTTAAGAATTGAAATTAAAGCAATAACAATAATAATCAAGAACTTTGTAATAGAAGAAACATTACATATGTTCCCTATATTATATGAAGATAATGACTACATAATCTTTTGATTATCGTGCTTGTATTAGTAATTTCGCGGCAATTTAAATAGCGTAGTATAAGATCCATGACACACAAATTAGAGACAAACTATGCAACTTCTTTTAAAATAGCCAACCATGTATGGCTGTCTCCAAGGCACATGCACATCTTTGGATCTTTACAAAAACAACAAAATAATCATCAAACCATGCATTACTTATATTGTTAATTCTTAGTTGTCCATTTTATTGAACCAACCTAAAATCATTGATCTTTTATTGTTAATTCTTACTAATTGTATGTACTTTTAATTTTAATAAAAATATTTATTGTAATAATGAAACATAAATTAATAAGCCACTCGTGTGCAAATGAACAAAAGCTAGAAGAGACATGATGTTTTCGAGTTGTCTCTTGATTGTTATTGTTCAGTTGTTTCACTCGTGCACATGTTAAAGTTCAGGAACTTTGGTGACAAATTTGTCAATTAGTCAGTATTATTTTTTTTTCTTATTAATGATTTGTAATGATGATTAACAAACAACTACTAATTAACTTAAAAAAGATTTATTTAATTTCTTGATTTTTATTTGGATAAGCAACAAATAGATGAACAATGTATGTCCAAACCAAATTGTCGACTAGATTTTAATTTGCTAATTTATTTGTGTTTAATTAGATAATGTTGGTAGGATTAGTATGTTCTTTGACTACATTCATGCAACTGAAAAATTGCAATTTGTAAACTCAATCTCCATCATGGTATTATCCTAAATTGTGAGACATAATGCATGGGATTTTAAATCCATTTTTATTTAAAAGTAATGCAAATAATCTATCCTATGTTTTACCCATCAATTATTAAGTATACCAAGTTTATTGATATACTTCTTCCGTTTCTTTTTACTGGAAACTTTTGCAAAATTTAGAAATATCAAATTAGTGAAAACTATTTTTTCTTTCCTTTTTTGCATGTCATTTCTTCCTATATCTCTCTTGATCACATATTTCACTTTTTCTCTCTTTCACTTTCACACTCGCACAACCAAATTTTGCCTAGGAGTTCAAGTCACTCACAAAATTTCCACTTAAAAAAAACGGAAAAAATATATGTTTTTTACCATCCGAATTCAAAAGTTGTAATATTGGGAATACAGATTAAAAGGAGATATACGAAACAATTCAATAAGCTATATATATCATTTAACTTAATTTATATACTCTGACTCTTTTTTTTGTGTACAAATGAGCCTTAATTAAGGTCTTAAGGATATATAGTACATATTATGACTGTCAACCATGCAAATATCATTCGTCGATTACCAATTTCAACTAAGAAATGAACAATTGGGTAAAATTTGGTCCTTAATAACCAACCATTTATCAAATATTAGCGACATAACTCATTAATTATTTAGTAGGCTAATTATAAGTTGTTTAAATTGAAAGAACTATATCAATCAGACTATATATATAATTATATCGATCACTAGAACAAGACTTCAAGAATTACTCTATATTATAATTAATGTCGATTTGGGTTATTGGGGTGGATCCGAAATTGCTTATTATATTATCTAGTGACATACGTTTATAAAGACAATCTTTTATTTATTTTTGAAATGAGTCAAATATAATTGCCTTTTGAGGGTGTAAACTTCTGTTGTACACTACAAAGTAAAGCAACTCTTGTGTAGTAGTTGTGTGTTTATATATTTCCTTTAATTTGGCTCTTTCGAATTGTACGGGATGATGTACGTATGTATTCCCAAAATATTGCTTACCCCAATTAAGTTGCCAATCTACCACGATTCAACAATTAATCATTTAATCCAGTTAGTTTTCAAAGTCTTCAATTCTTACTCTAATTTTTAAAGAGGTTTTCAAGGTCCTACTTTCGATCACTTAACTAATCAACTTTTGTCTTTACTCAATAGTCAATAGTAATACCCCTTTTCAATTTGTTTATAGTGCATATTAATGAACTAACTACTCTCTATGTACTTTGTTAAGAGTATATCAGTATATGTTTTATTCAATTTATTTTTATTTAGAATTATCTAAATTTATTTTAACTTCTTTGAAATAATATAATTTTTCGACTTTTTCAAACTTTTTTGTGAAAGAATAATTAAAACAAAAGAAACCTTAATTTTATTCGAATATAAAGTACTTTGTACAACGCACTGATCTGAGTATTATTATATTGTTCAGTATATTATATCTTTAGATATTAAAATCGATTGAATTTGATTTACTACAAAGAATAATGCATGTATATATAAGAGCGAAACTAAGATTGTTGCAGTGAAATTGAAAGTTATCCCAAAAGTAAAGAGATTTCTGTACCCTAAAATCGAGTAGGGTTAATTTAAAGTAGTTCTATACTTCTACAAAGTATTGAGAATAACGCTAGTGTGAACCCGTTTTATGGATTATATATGGCAAAAGATAACAAATGCCCCTAAGGCGTTGGATAATATAACTAAAAATAGAAATATTAAATGAATATAAACATTAATTACACTGATTGACGTGTAAATTTGATATGTATTCCAAGTTAAATGCTATTTTAAGAAATATACTACGTATTTATAGTTATCTAACGCTCTGGGCGTCCATTAACAATATCGTATTATATATATTATATATATTATATATATATATAGTATATATACTAGCCGTTGCACCGCGCGCGTTGCGCGCGGTGCCCCGGACGGTTGTCTAAACGCTAGTTTATTGGTCGGTAGATCGCTAACGCATAATCTTACATTACATAATAATATAAGTGATATTGTACATGCCATAGTTCTAGAAAAGCTTTATAAAGCCTCTTACACAAAATATTTAAAGTTTAAGTAGTAGTCTATTAAAACCATAATAGTTGTCTAGGCATAAGCTAATGACAATATGACATACAAAGAGCCTGACATGATAAATACTAAAGCAATCCATCTAGGAATAGCAAAATAGGATTGCAATGTCACGCGGATAGACATCTCTACTCGAACGATATGTTGCGTATTACCCATGAAAGCATTCGATTTGCAGCAAGGCTAGCTGTAGGTCCAATCTG
Source organism: Bassia scoparia (assembly GCA_008642245.1). Classification (NCBI taxonomy): domain Eukaryota; kingdom Viridiplantae; phylum Streptophyta; class Magnoliopsida; order Caryophyllales; family Amaranthaceae; genus Bassia; species Bassia scoparia. Next base: position 67,313 of record SNQN01002218.1, on the reverse strand, counting down.
GAGGTAAAACTCTGCTGTGGGGAGCTCTTCAATGTGCTGAGCTAGCTCGGTATCAGACATGTCATGCATTTGTTCGCACGTAAGCCCGATCAAGTCTGAGCTCACGAGTGAAGACCGTGAAATCATGTGAATCGCGTGCCATCAGTAACCTTAATCTTGAAGCTAATCCTGGTGATAGCAGCCGATGCCATATGCACAAGTAATAAATGAAAGACCATAAATGGAGGTTCTAAATCCGATAGTTTGATTGAAAAAATAATGTAACTGAAATAATAAAACTTTGCTAATGAGAGCTAACGATGTTAATTACCAACGATTGTATAACATTAGCAGAAATGCACCAAAGAGTCTATGTGCTATGATGGTTGTTTAGCTACCTACAATAAAGTGTCTATAATATTCAGAAATCTGATTTCGTTGGTAACTTGCCAGCTTTACAAACTTAGGCTAACTTTTTTTTAAAAAAAAAACATGCCAAATCAGCACAGTACACAAGCAAGCCAAGCCAAATTCTGAGAGTGGGCACTTATATAGATGTTGGAACAAATACTCAAGTCAGTGAATGCAATTAGTTTATCATTTAGAAGATTCTATGAGGTAATATTTTTGAATGCAATTAGTTCAATATTTAGAAGATTATGTGAGGCAATATTTTTTCATTTTAGTCTGAAATATATGATTTAGGATACTATATATGTAAACTTTTCTTATTTGTTGGGCTGATAGCATCAGATTTTGCTGGAAAGAAAACACAGCTACCCTAGGTAGGTTGTGATTCATCTAAATGTCACATGAGATGTTTATTACCTTGGCACTGACTCGGCGTTCTCCTTGCAATGCAAGCAGTAGAAGGTGTGTCCTTTCTCAGCTGGTCCTTTGCGGCCACATTTGTGGCATCCCATGTAGAAATGTAGATTTTCTAGCTTAGGGTCCACTAAGCTGACCTTAAGCCAATACTTTTGCTCAAGCCATGTAGTTGAAGCCTGCATCAAAATTATGAAAATCATATATACTCATGCGTATTATGTCTCAAACGAGACCAAAATGCATTCTACTTAACCGAGACCCAAACTAAGTCTTTGAATTACTCTAGCAAACTCCTAACTAAGGGAACGTTGTTTTGTTTTAAAACATTTTTTTTGCAAGCATTAGTACTAAATTGATAAATCTATGCTTGTGATCCAACTGTGGTGATTCCAGGGCTGTTCTTGTCTAATTATTCAGGTATTTTACAGAGTATTTAAGATTTTCATTGAAGAAGGGTTAGGTGCTAACCTTTTTGCTTTGATTTCGGCAACAGTGGTTATTATACGGGTCTGGGATGGATTCCTAGCAGCAAGGATCATTGATCGGAGATCTTCTAATAGAGTTTCGTTTTCTTCAGTCCTATGAGAAGCAAAAGTTTTTGGTTGAACTAAGTAAAAGTGCATAATATCTAGTAAGCAAGTCAAAGCATGATATGTAGTAGCAAAACTCACCAACGTTGTAATTCAAAGCCCTCTCATGGGATGGCCCTGAATAATTGTAGTCGACATTGTGGAAGATAGTGTAAATCCTGACATACAAAGGAGAGGATTAGTAATAGACAAGAATCCATGAAGGAGCAAGCATTTATTGCTGCCACTGCTCAGCACACTCAATAACACAGTACCACACAGTAACACAATCCAGTTTTCTCAATTTTAGTGAAGGAAATATGTAAGTAGACAATACAAATCAACTTAAAATGAAGCAAATTCATGTAAACTAAATTAATTGAATGAGGCTTAGCCCAATGCACAATTTATTGTGTCACTTAAACGACAATTAAGCAAAAAAGCAAACTCTACAATCGCTTAAAAAAAATCATTAACAATAAAACACATCAAACACTTAAGCAAGGCTAAACAAAAATTAAGACTAAACACACACACGGGCTTACCTTCATTAAAAGGGTCGAAACCCGATGCCCTTGGCCGGCGAGCAAATGATGAGGGCCTCCGGTTCGACTACACCACACTCCCCCATGATTCGATGCGGAACCACCCCTAACCCATTGTCTCGGGCATATACCTCGGCCCTGCGTTCGGCACAACGGCCTTGTCCACCAATCTCTCCGTAACCATCCCTGACTAATCGCTCTACATCAGCAACAGTACAATCCGCTGGCCCGAAGGTCCCGCCCGACATCTCAGAATCGGTGCTTCAACACGGCAATGAGCCGGCTTCCATCGAAACAACCTACAATCAAATAAGCATGATAGTGACAAAACCAAATAAGCAGTTGTTGGTAAGTAATCACCCATAAAGAAAGGACTATTTCCCTGATTTAAAGCAACACATCCCCAAAATCATGCAAAGCCTTTCATAAAACACTGAAAACAGAGCAATGTACACTTCCCTGATTTAGAGCAAAAGGCAAAAGAGGGCCCAATTTTTTTAGCTTGCTGATACACCTACTACTACTATAATATGAATAGAATATATTAATATTAATATTAATCTTCACAATCGGAATAATAAAATAAATAATAATAATATAATAATAATAATAATAATAATAATAATAATAATAATAATAATAAAAATAATAATATATAATAATAATAAATAATAATAATAAATAATAATAATAATAATAATAATAATAATAATAATAATAATAATAATAATCATAATAATAAATAATAATAATAATAATCATAATCATAATCATAATCATAATCATAATCATAATCATAATCATAATCATAATCATAATCATAATCATAATCATAATCATAATCATAATCATAATCATAATCATAATCATAAGCATAATCATAATCATAATCCTTAACTTCACATTAGCCAAAAAGAATCTGTAATAATAATTTAATATTTTAATCCTTTCAAAAAATTATACTTAACTTCACATTAGCAAAAATAATCCTAATAATAATAATCCTTAATAATAATCTAATACTAACAAAAAATTTATGATTAACAACTTTGGTTATTATTCTTAATAATAATGACAAAATTAACAATGACAAAATTAAATCTCAGACTAAATTTCCAAATCAACTCAAAATTAACAAAAACAACCCGATCAAACAAAAACCAATGACAAAATTAAATCTCAAGACTAAATTTCCAAAACTGAATCAAAATGAGACACAGTAAGATCGCTAACAATAATAATCGATTGATTCGATTTGCCTTTGCTGTTGAACATTAATCCGTCTAAGAAAAAAACACCATAACTCATAAACAACAACATGCACGAAATCACAAATTGTTCCCAAAAAAACCAGGCAGAATCAACAGAGAAGGAAATCAAATCAAACCTTTGCCTTGCTTGCTGGTTGAGCTTCCATCGAATTAAGCTCCTTCAATCGGGCTTCAGTCGRGCTTCACTTGCTAATTAATGCGCCATTCTGCTACAACAATCCACCTGCGATTCTGATTGCAACTAACATCGCTTATCAAACCTTTGCCTTGCTTGCTGGTTCTGCTTCCATCGAATTTCAATCGGGCTTCAATCGGGCTTCATCGGGCTTCAATCGGGCTTCACTTGCTTGATTTTAATTTCTTCTTTGCAAGCTTTTGCTGGTTGAGCATGATTGCAACTAACATTCGCATATTTGAAAATCTCACTGATAAGCTTAATTGGCGATGAGAGAAGGGTGGCAGCCATTCGAGGGAGAAGCAACTTTGGTTCAGAGAAGGTTGGCAAGCATTTGGAGTGAAAACATATTCATTATCAATGAGAGAAGGGTGGCAAGCATTTGGGGCGAAAGCATTTGGAGTGGCAAGCATTTGGGCGAAAACATATTCATTATCAATGAGAGAAGGGTGGCAAGCATTTGGAGTGAAAACATGTCGTGAGTTGTAAGCTGGCCAGGTGWCATAAACATTTGCGATGTGGCGGTCATTTTTTGCTGAGGTGGAATGCTGAGTGGGCATGGTTTAGGTGGAATGGTGAGGGGGCATGGAACTATTCATCCCACTCACTATTCATTGATGAATAGTATCTTGGATGCAAATGTTTATATTGTAAGGACACTATTCATTGATGAATAGTATCTTGGATGCAAATGTTTATATTGTAAGGATATATATATATATGATCATAACAACTTGTCTAATCATACTACATTACTCCATAATAATTGGTTTGCGGAAGCAACCTAATTTCACAATAAAAAAATTGGTAGCATTTACAATGTGTTTGTCCGTTTCGCACAAAGTCGAGAACAAATTCAACATTGTACAATTCTTTTATAGGGAACGGTAATTAGCTTTCCACGGCCCCAAGCTTCACGAAGGGGTCGTACAACGTAACAATGAAGTGGCAAAGTTTGCTTTGTAAGTAAAGTAATTTATAATGAGTTTCTCTCAAGCGTTAGATAAGATAACTGAAAAGAAATACTTCGTATTAAATGAATATACTTATAAATATTTTATACAGATTGACGTGTAATTTTAGCATGCAAGCCATGCATTCAAAATTTATTGTCATTGTAAGAAATACTTGTATATTCTAACTTACCTATTGTTCTAGACGTTCATTAGCAATATTGTACTAAACTACTAATAATGCGAAATTGCGAAGTACAATAAATAACGATCTTGCATTGACCCTTATAAGTATTAGAGGGGTCAATATTTTATGATAAATAAATAATAATATAACTAATCGCACGTACACACAATAACCTTTACTGTGTGTACTACTGTACTATGGTTCGTTAAATGACAAAGTTAAAGTAAACCTTTACTATGACTGTATTCTCACCATATACAGTTCATCATATTCTAGCAATTTAGCTTCAAATGCAAACAAACTTAATTGGATATTTGCTTTTATCTTTTACTATGATCACTAGCACTAGGATATCATATTCATTCCCCGTACATTTAGACGGTTTGAAATTGCTAGATCGAGTCTAAACTCTAGAGTATATGAGTTTGTTCTGTTTATCTTATGTTCGAAACAAAAAGTTTTGGTAAATAAAAAGTTAAAAATACAAATCTTATAAATTGATGGCCCCCGAATCCTTCAATCATTTTCCATCATATGAGCATTATATTGGTAACTACGGAGTATTTGTTAACTTTTTTTGTATGTGACACAAATAATCGCAAATTCTACTATGGTCCCGGGGTCATGATCCTCATCATGATTAGGATCATGACCCCGGACAAATATTCATTTTCGAAATTAGAAATATTCATCTCAACAAGTAAAATGTTCATTTTCAAATGTAAATGTTCATATCTGAAAATGAACACTTGTATTTTCGGAAATGAACATTTCTAGTTTCGAAAATGAACATTTACTCAGGACCATGGGGACCATGATGAGAAACGTGATACCGGGAGCATAATAGACCTATTCTCAGATTACTAATTAGCATACACACTAATTCACATAAAAACCAACTTGTAATGGTCGAGTGGTAGTTAATAGTTTAGGACCAGCTTACACTATTCTGTGGCTCATGTCACRTTATGTGTTACTCGTGCATTGTCTGTAGTAGTATGTCTAGCGCAAGCACTCTCGCATCTCATCAAACCGAAAGACGAAGAACCCTCTTTTTCTATTATTATTATTATTATTATTATTATTATTATTATTATTTTGAATTATTATTTGTCGCTTTCGGTCGAAATTTCCCAACATCTAATTTAATTTAATTTAATTTAATTAGTATTCGTATCTTAATAGTTATTATTACAAGTACTAAACAAACGAATCGCCAACACAATATAGAATTACCACTACCAAACAAATCCTGACTAATCCCATTTTTCTAATTCCCCCTCCATTAATTACTCTACCACACCATTAACTTAATCGTTACACCCACGAAGCATCTTTCCAACAATTTATCAGCTGACTTTTTATATTTCCCATAAAATTATTATTAATCCATTAATTTAATTTTAATTACAATTAAATAACGTCGTATTGTTTCCATTCATACCATATATATCCCCTCCTTCTAACTCACCAAAATCTTCATCTTCCTTTTATTTTCTCCCTCATTTTTATTTCTGCTTTTGCCTCTTACATTTCTAGAATTAACGAAACTGTCTTTATCTTCTTTCTCAATAACCCACTTCAAAAAAGCACCAATTTATCAACAATTCAATTCAATTCAATTCAATTAACATGATGATGAGAGGAAGAAGCAGGGGATTCAAATTGGGTCGCAAGATAACCCGGGTATTCAGATGGATCACCCGAAAAAGAGGGACTTCCTGCAAATACCAGAAATTAGGGGGACAAACAGAGCAAAAGAGCAAAGCAGTGTCCAAACTATGCAAATGGGGGAGAAAGATTCAACGCGGATTCATCAACTCAGTCAGAAAACGCGGCTACGTCCGAGTCGGACACGACTCCGATTTCGATGCGAAAGCGGTTCATGTTCCCAAGGGACACCTGGCGGTACACGTGGAGGAGCCAGAGGGTGACACGCGGCGTGTTCTGGTGCCTGTCATCTTCCTTAACCATCCCCTGTTTGGGAAGCTCCTGGAGGAGGCAGCCGACGTTTACGGGTTCGATCATCCGGGTCAGATCACGATACCGTGCCCGATATCCGAGTTTGAGAACGTCAAGACGAGGATCGCTGCTGGGACCGGGAAATGCCGGCCTCGGGTTCCTCGCACGACTCCGATTCTAGGGGCTAAATGTTTGTTGTTGTGATTCATTAGTCGAAAAGTACAGGGTTATCCGGGATAATTTCTGGCCGCATTAGTGAATAGTCCTTGTAAATGGGTAAGAAGTTAATCTTGGATGTAAAGTACCCTCCTCAACAATTTAAAATTGGTGAGGATTTAAGGGGTGTTAAGTCTCACTAGGTTTCTATCTTTCTCATTGTCCTCAAATGAGTTTTCTTCTTAATTTTCTTAATTTGGTAGGAGTAGTTTTTCAAGTGATAGATGATTTTTCCGAGTTGTACAGGAGACATGATTCTAAGATAATGATGATTTTCTAAATTTGGGTGTGCTTGTTTAATTTTTTTTCTTTTACTTCCTTCGTTTTCTTTGCAACAAAAGGTAATATTTGCAAGTAATAAAAAATTTCATTTGTTGCAAGTATTAAAAAACGAATGAAGTATCTGATTTGGCGAGAGTCATCAATTTGAAGTATCATATGATTAATTGATGAAAGTATGCATGCATGTGGGAAAAAAAATGCCAAATTTGAAACTTCCGATTCCACTAACTCTAAAAGTCTCAACTACAAAATACAAATCATGAACCTCCTAAAATAATTCAATACATCATTAACATTAATGAAAAAATTATTGATCTTGGGTGTACTGTGTACATGTATGATATATGTCAATGAGGTGTACATGCATAAATATTGTTTAAATTGCATAATACAACCGATTGTACCTAATTTTAGGTATTACAATCACGCCCATTTTTCTTCATTTGCAAAATTGTAAAAAGAAAAAAAAAGAAAAAAGAGAGTATACTTAGATTACTTACCTACTAGTTCTACAAATAACTAGTTGCACCACTCTCGTTAACACCTAACTGAACGTAACCGGTCATTCTACAAAAAATAAAAATGAATAAATAAAAAAAATTATTTTATGGTTTAATTGGTCTTTTAAGGAGTTTTTTTTTTTAAATAAAAAAATAAAAAAATGGGACTAAATACTTTGGTGAAAGCTAAGACTAGAGGCTTAGAGCATATTCGATAACTAAGGATACACATACACCAAGCAAAAATTGCTAGCAATGTGAATTATTTGAAGCTAATGGCCTGTTTTCTGTTGTGGTTTAGCTTGATTGAATATTTTGATGAATTAGACAGTCACGATTAGCAGGCTAATAATAGCATGTTGTGGCCTTGTGGGGTACGATTTCTGTTGGACGTTTGAGAACAAATATCTTAGCAAATCAGAATTTGGTGTTTGTTTTGTTGTGAAAAACATTAGTGGCAATGAATTTCTCATTATGGTTGGTGTACAACTGTTTTCTCTTAATAAGATCTCGCATGTTCAGATGTTCTTCTTTATTAGAGAAAAATATACTCAGTATAATTTGTTGAAGAAGATGCAAAATGTCAAATCGTTGCGTAAATTGTGTTACGAAGGGAGTATAATTATCATGCATGTCCTGATGTGTGATGTCCGACATAGTTAGGCACTAATAAGGTACACAAGATGGGCCTCATACTCGTCCTATCACTAGTACAAGTATGGTGGGAGAGGTCGAGAGGGGATACCAAAGTTTGATCCAGGGAGGAGTCCAAGGAAAGGAAATGAGCTCCCACTCGAGCTCGCTTGATTCATCTACTTTTTTTTTTTTAACRGTAACTTTAATTTTGACACGTTTTTTAAGGAAGAAATTTAAAGGTATAAATGAGTAAAAAAAGTAAAATAATTTTAGCACAAACAAGAATGAGATTATATGTTACTAGTCTTAAAATTATTTTATCTAACTTGCTCGTTTACACCCTCAAATCTCTTCCTTAAAATGCGTGTCAAAACCAAAGTTGTCGTTAAAAAGAAATGGAGGAAGTATTTTTGTGAAATTTTTCTTATGATTTTAGCCAAAATTGGAGTGCCTAAGTTTCAATGTCTTGATAGACAACATCGTGTCCAAGTGTTGAACATCACACACGGCTACACGAGTAATCAAAAATTGTGTTATACTCCGTAATTAATATAAGGTTGTGATGTCAAACGATTCATGTCCACAAGTGAATAGAATGAATCTAATTCTATCACACATAGTCATAAAATTTTTACACAAACGATATTATTTTTGAATATGTAAAAAATAATTATTATACTTATTCGATAACCTAGTCTCTATGAAATGATAGAAGAAATCTTAAAACCGGCCAAAAATATATGTTCAACATCTTTGGATATTTAGACAAATTATTATTATTATTATTANATTATTATTATTATTATTATTATTATTATTATTATTATTATTATTATTATTATTATTATTATTATTATTATTATTATTATTATTGGATTGAAAATCACTATGTTAAAATTAAGTTAGTTAAATTGATTGAAGAATGCATAAATTGTAATTACTCAATTTGATTTTGTTCATTTGCTAGTTTGTTCTTTTGTAAACTACAAATGAAAAAAATAAAATAAAATAAAGTGCGTTTAAATCTAAATTTGGACGGAGCCACTTGTAGACACCGTTTTCAAAACTTCATTAATGTCCAAACACGTAGAGTACTTTGGGCTCTAAATTAGAATTCGCTCTTGGTGAAGCTAGGACGGGCTAGATATTTGTGGTTTTGTAAGACAATATTTTACTTATGACCCGCCTCTAATTTTAACGATTAAACTAATTGTCGTCTACTACTTTAATCGACCCATGAATAGCAATGTCATAAACATATTTCCTCACAAAAATTCATCTCATACTTTAAAATAAAATAAAATTAGTATCATGAATTCTATCTAACTTTACTCACTCCCGGCAAGTGGTAACTACAACTACGTTATGAGAACGATAGATTGGTAACCTAATCAAGGTATTTTTAAGTTTGTTTTCAAAACTTGCATATAAGAATGACTCTTTTTCACCAAAGTCAACAAATATTACAAGGCAACATATCTTACTTATCCAACGACTACATCTTCATCACTTTGGCTTTAGCACGAGTTTGGTTCCCCTCTATTTTCGGACATTTTTTTTAATAATTAACTAGGGTTTTGGTCCAGGCGATGCCTCGGGTTGTCGCTCGAGCCAACAAATACAAACAATGATGTATTATGTGTACGGAGTATAATTGATTAATTTGTTGTCTTTTAGTAGTATTTTGTGATTTTTAATTGATACTCCATAAATAAAGTTTTTATTATGAAAATAGTACTTGTAGTTGTAAGTTTGTAACTAAATTTTTTTAGAGAATAATAATTAAACTTAATTATATTTTTGTGATACGATAACTGATGATATTGTTGTTGATTAGTAGTTAAAACCAAACCTTAGATCTCAAAGGTTATAGGTTCAACTCCATTCAAGTCCTTATATATTTGTATAGTATTTTTTATTTTAAGTTGAAATAATTACATATGACACTTGACACATTAGAAAGACTCCACGTGGCGTAACCATATTATATGACACTCATTTTAATATATTTTTATAGATTTAATTTAATATTATTTATTAACTTAATTTAATTTAATATTTAAACCTGCTAATGTTCGTTAGTTGGTCGCCATTAGCTGAACACGTATCGAATATTAAATCTTAAGTCCGCTTTCATAATAATCCGAATCGAATACCAAATCAAATGGTCAGGCCCACTCCTACTCTTCCGAATTATTTTACTCAATTCTAGTAATAGTCAAATGCATACTTGAAGAATCACATACTCCCTCCGTTCCATGAATTTCATGTCACACCCGTTTATTTCACTATTCACAAGTGAATAGAATCTTGTAAATAATTATCAATGTATAGTTATAAATATAGTCATGTGGGGTCTTGTTTGATTCGTATTAATGAATAGATTATTAATATTCAATTCTTAGAATTTTCTCAAATGTGTAACTAAAGATATAAACGATACAAAACATGCATGCATTGGGAAGCGTATGAATATTAACTGACAAGATCTTCATGAAACAGAGGAAGTATATGAATATGAATATGCAAATTTCATGATTCTCGTTATAATTTTTTAGAATTTTAAATTCTTTTTTGAGGAGGATAGCATATGTTAATTAATTCACCACCATATTTTGACTTGCTATATAACTAAACATATATACAAGGAAACTAAAGAAAAAAGTTTAGACTCCTAGCTACAATGAAAAAGATGTTTGCTACTAGCTAAAGGCGTAACAATTAAGCCTTACTCTTTTAGCTTTATTCTAATATTAAGTTCAATTTAGTTTAGTTCGAGTTATTTTAATCTGCAAAAATAAGGCTTTCAATTTAGTCTACGAAAATAAAACCTTTGTTAATAATCGAGTTGTTATACTTCGTATGTGTTGTACACATTCTCAAATAGAAGAACACATGTTTACATTGAATGTTCTCAGTTTCACACATGCGGGTTGAACGATGGGAATCACGCATATTGAGGCAAATTGAGCTTTTGCATGCACACGGAAACAAGTATACCATTTCCTATGAAGGATAAATACTTGTACGAAGTATAATTTATACATTTATACTTACGTACGTCACGCTGCGAATTATACATCTTATTGCTATATATATATATATATATATATATATATATGATATATCCCCCACCAAACGTTGGTTCCTGGCTTACACCATGAGCAATTAAGCTAAGCCTCAGTTGAACAGTTGAACTCGTGCACATGAAACCATCCGCCTTAGCCCATGGACTAGAACCCGGGTCAAAGGTAAAGGTCGGTGTTTAAGGAGTACTAATGCACTATATAGTGGACATACAGATAACACATAACAATTCCCTTAGCTTAACGGTGTAATAATGCACTACATAATGGACAGGATCCGGAACGAAAACGAACACTTAACACAAGGGCATGCACAAAGCATAGTAGTATAATCCTTTTATGGTATTTATATACAACATTACTTTAGATCTTACATTTTACTCTCCGACGAAACCTAATTGAACACCCCATATAATACAGGCAGACAGCATTAGCAGCAACATATATGATACATGACAATGGCACCGAAACGCGTAATTCAGGCACTGTAACCATAGAATGAAGGATGATACCACAGGCCCGAGTTGTGTCCACTGCAGACTGCATCACAGGCTTCATCCACAGCAGATTGAGAAATCCTGTTGTTGCATATGTTAGCAAAGGCTCGCATATGTTTCATGCCGTATTGAGTTAGGGATCCACAGCGTTCCTCAAACACCCGAACCTGAAGAACCGAAAGATAAAATATGACAATCCAAAACAAGGCAATAATAACAGATACATTTTACTGAAAGGATCACACATATATTTACCATCGATTTCAAGCAATCCCAATCATCTACAATTGGAGTTCCTGGTCCTGGTTTTGCCTGCAGGACGGAAGGCCCATTGTTTGATCCAAATAGAAGTTTTCCAATCAGTTCAACACTGCTGTCAAGGTGAACTCTGTGCTTAATTGTTTCTGTTATCTCTTTCAGGATTTTACGCTTCTCCTCCGGTTCACCTCTTGACCTTTCGTACTGAAAGAGAAGCACAATAGAATTTCAGTCTTGTTCTCACCATATTGATTATGATCATGACACCATTTCGTGAAAGAGTTGGCCTATTTTGTTCTAAACTTAGTGTTGTGCAATACTCATGTCTAAGTCTTGCCAAGTATCCAACTATATACGAGAAAATATCAACAAAAGTTTTATGCGCGCTTACCTTTTCCCAAAGGAAAAGAATGTCTGCATCTCTCTGATCGACAACGCCCAACTTAATATCAAGAGGCAATCTGTTACCAGGAAGATTCTCAGTTGCAGGATTGAAGCCCTGGTACAGATAGAGCTTCTCTGGTTTAATGCTTTTGTTTCCGTATTCCATCACGTGCGATCCAGATGTGTAGGTGTTATAATTTGAAGTTCTATCTTTAACCTGCAAGATCAAAGCAAATATATGCATCGTATGTTCAATAAGAATTAAATTTACTCATGTTAATAGTACTTTGTTTTTGCGCTCCAATTAGATTTACCTTGGTGTATTGTTGCTCAATTGTTTCTTTCATCAAATTGTGTGACTCACTGCAGGCAACCAGAATGATCAATTAACGCCCGAAAGAAGGAAAATAACAATGTTTTAAGTTTATTAATGTTTGTTCGTAACATTCAGTTCAAAGCAAAGTTGGGAATGAGCTGAATCCCTAAGGAAGTAGTTATATTCATACAAGTGATACAACCAGCACAAGTATAAAGTTGACTAGGAGATCACCTGTCTTCCATCCAGGCAATGCTATACAAATCGCCTAAGCATGTCATGAACTCGGGTGGTGGTGCAGGTTTCATGCCGGGGCAGTAATAACCATAGCTGCTCTCTTCAGCATTTGATGCGGTCGTAACATATATGTTCAGATCTTCAGGCATCAACCCCTCAAAAATACTACCACTTTCACAAGCTTCAAGATATATCACCTGAATTGCATATTTGCATTTGTTGTTAGTTAAACTACAGTTCTATTTGAAAGTCTTATCCTCTGCTTGTTTTAAAACCAGCATCCGCTTACCATTTCCTTGTAGCTGTGTGCGGCATGTTTTTTCTTCAAAACGTCAATGAAGTCCTTGCCATACAGGAACGGCAAATTGGGCATACCTGCATAAGGCAACATGTTCATTCAATATGGATTAAATAGACAGGAAAATACATTATATATCCAACTGCATTGTCTAAACAACAGAGCTGAAAGTCTTTATTCGATATACGAGTCGATACTAAAAGAAATTATATAGGCACTGACCCAGCACACCAGGACCTCCGTGATCAGAGTAGTATATAAAGATCCTGTCATTTGGTTTGCTCTTAATGACCTTTCCACTGCCACCTTTTACAGCATGCTTGTGCCCAAGAAGCACTGCAAACATGTTCGCCGCAGTCACGTCCTTCCCTGTGTAATCCTGTAATTGTTCTAGAGTCAAGACCATGCTTTAAGCATCAAACAACTCTAGTGACAAAATCACATACACCAACCTAGTCATGACTAAATTTTATCAAATTAAACAATCCGAACGCATTATTGGTTTGTTTATCAACATATTCGAGTTTGATTTCCCAAATTGACCATTCACAATTGCATTATTTAAATCTAATTGCTACTAATCGCAAAAATTTCAACAAAGAGTGCTTGTGATGGTCCAACCCAAAAAAAGTGATGGTCCAATTGAGAACTCAGCCAGGTGAGCACTAATGGGCCATGGAGGCACCGGCACGTTATCCTTCCACTGACAAGAGCGGGAGGTTTTCGTTGCTCTGTGAAACCAGCCTCACGCAGACCCCTCCACTTTAGGGCCCATGAAATTCAGGCCTTCGCCCAAACCACATGAGCCAACTCCCAACTTGGATAGGGCGTGCCGGCAATCCGCCTACCATTGACCCGACTCAGCTAGCCGAGACCATGTTCCATCACATTAATACCCCCACTTGGGTTACAAGCCCACGTTACTAAGCTCGGTGATTAAGTATTGTTAATGTGTCATTTATTAACTAATCATAATTAACATAAAACTTCGATGTGGGATCAAGATCAACCTCTTAACACCTCCTTTACAATAGTCTTCATATCTAATCTATTTCACCATCACAATTACTATAACTAGATTGTACCATGTTATATACAGTAGTTTGCATAATTGCATGCAATTAATAATTAAGCTTGTAATTAATAAAGTCGACATATTAATTACCTTGGGAACACCAGCATAAACATCTTTGCCATTAGGATGATTAATGATGACACCTTTTCTGGGATTAAGCTCATTATCAGCAATATCATCATACATAAACACCACTATATTCTCATCCTTCAATCCTCCTCTCTTCAGTATCTGATACGCATGGCATACATCCGCCTGAAATAATCCACTCCAAATTAATTTATATCATAAAATCAAATTACCAGAATAATAACGAACAATTATGATTACTCATTAATTAGTGAGTAATTTAACAGATACTCCCTCCGTCACGCAACAGTTAACCTAATAAACGATTAAATTAATCAAAATAATTTTAACACATTAAACATATCATCTTATTATTCTTCATTCTTCATTATATTAAAATTATTTTGATTAATTTGATCGTTTACTAAGGTAAATCTATTCCTCAAAATACGTGAAAAGTCAAACATTTTCTATAATTGCGTGACGGTGGGAGTAGTATATTAGCATACCTGATGCCTGTAATTACCAAAGCCCTGAGAACCGGCAACAAGGAGTGCCCAAGTAGTACCATTCCCACCAGAACCGGCACCTGCCGGTGGCTTTGGCTTCTTGTCGGAAGGCAACCGGATATTACCATTCCACCTATCATTACTTCCTTCACAAAGCCATAAAACTTGGAGTAACAAAAGTGCTGAGACTGTAACAGTTTTCGAGGACGCCATTGAAGTAATCAAATGAAACAGAGAGAATTCAACCGGAGCTTGAAGATAAATGAAAAAATAATAATAAGGGGATTATGAATATAAATAAGGTGGTGAAGAAAGAGAGAGAAAGAGAAACGCCATGCAAAAGCAGAGAGTGACACGTGAAATTGGTGAAAATGTGTAAATTGTTCAAGTGTAACACTATCTTTCTGCTGTCTTGGAATTATTATTGCGTTTACAGTTTAGTCTCCCTTTCTTTCACACCTCTACTATCAAATTCAAATGTTGCCTGTTCTAATCTGTCTTTCTGTTATTTGTCCAAATTTCGTGCTTTCTCTTGTTTGTTTTTGCCTTCTTTGCTTTTGAGTGTTACTCTCAATCTTGTTATTTAGTTATTACCGAGTCATCAGTCTGTTAATTTTAACTATCGTAAAGGTCTCGCTTGGTATATGGGTAATTTATTAAGAGGTAATAACAGTAAAACTTGAGAAAAACTAAAAAGAATTGAAAAGAAAACATGTAAGTTAAGATGGTGATAGAAGAATTATTACATTTTTTTGTGACTAAAATAAGGAAGAAATGGAGTAATTATTATCCCAATATGAAAGTAACAATTATCCTAGTGTGGAGGATGGTAATTATTTCCTCCCAAATGAGAGTAATAGTTCCCCTTTTCCCCCACCACCACCTCATCCCTTTATTTTTATCTCGAAACACCTTTATTTTCTCATATTTGACTTTTATTATCCGTTAATACATTACCCCCATACCAAACGAGACCTAAATATGAATTGAAGTCATCTTTTCATTTTTGCTGATTGAAAAGTAGCTATTGGACTGAAGCCCATTGATGGTAGTGTGAAATGGCCCATTCTATTAGTGACTTTAGCCCAATGCATTCAGCCTAACTCTATTGAGCAAATCGAAATATGTTAGTATGAAATACATTTTCACACACCAAGATATTAGCAAGCTGGAATAGCTCAGCTGGTTAGAGCGTGTGGCTGTTAACCACAAGGTCGGAGGTTCGAACCCTCCTTCTAGCGTTTTTTAATTTTTTTTTGCCATTTTCCCAAAAAAAATCTTCAAACATCATACATGAATGATTTAAGCAGAAATTTGTAGGAGCAGAAGCATACCAAATTCCTTATCATTTACTTTCACTTTTGAAAATATCAATCAAAGCAATCCAACATTTTATTGATGGTAATGGTATAACCGGACAATCTCGCATACACTTCCTACAATGTGTACTGCTTGCAACTATAATGATATCAGGGTATCATCAAATAAGCCTGGTAAATGTGCCTCTGCTTGATTCCAATTGCAAAGAAATCTTCATCGTTACAAAAATTGCTACAGAAAAACAAAAGAATATTTTTTTCAGTATTTCTTCCTCCATGAGTGCCACTTCAATTTTAGTTGAAACCACAATGGAGGAATGCCCAAAACACCTCGCTGCAACCTAGGATCTAAAACGTCAAAATTCACCCGGCATAATGAATCCAAGAGGATCTGAGTTGGAACGGCAGGAAGGAGCACAGGGATAGCTTCTGCAGGCACTGTTTTAGCCAAATCACGAGCCTTTTGCAGATGTGAATTAGCTACTGAAGCCATCTCAAAGACCGCATTACAGAGCCCCTCGCGAGAGTCCATAGTGATTCCAGTCTGACCCCCATCCTCAATCAATAGACCATGTTTGGCTGCAACATCAGAAGGGATATAAGCATACAGTCTCTGACGACTAGCATGGTATGGCAGAGACCTCAGCATCAAAGCAAGCCCGCTAGCTTTACCAATATGAGAAGCAGCATGATCAGCTGCAGTGGAATTGATACCCCCTGATTGCAGTGTTGTGTACAAGATAGTAGATTGGGTGTCCTCGGAATATTTCTCTAGTTCTTCAACAGTCTTTAGGATTTCATCTGGCTCCCTTTGTGCATCTTTTATACGAGCTTCAATCGATCTTTTCAGCCACGCCTTGCTAATTTTATGCTCTGATACAATGGATGAAAGAGATTGAGCTATGGGATGCTCAATCAGCTTATTGGCATATATCTTGTCGATGGCATCTTGCCACCAAAGTAGGCGCATTAGGCCTATCCTAGGATCAGAAGCAACATCCATGGCTTTGGCTGTTTCCACATTGAAGGCACGAAGTGCAAATGCAGGTCTTCGCATGTCAGGGGGGAGTTCAAGAAGGCAGAGGTAATTGTGGTAGTCATAACTTCTTACTTGTTGTACACAGTAGGAAAAGGCAGATTTCAGGCTGCTAGATCTTGAAGCTCCACTCATTAAATTTCAATCTTAATCACACCTATAACAAAAAAATTAAACACATCCATTAGGGACTTCACAACAAAGAAACTGCTCGCAAAATTACAAACATTTACAACCAGAGGTTAGTCACGACGAAACTGCTTGCCAAATCACACACAGTTGGTTTGGTTTGAGGACACTCGATGCATTCCATCTTAAAGTAATCAACACATGCCATAAAGAATGACACAACCATCCTAACAGCCTGAGTAACGAGTCTAATGAATACAATATCCGTCACTTTAGATACACTTTGTCGTCCATTTAAAGTAGTGGTGAATTTACAATCTGTAATAGCAGCAAATGAGCTCATTCCACAACACATTCATCTTACTCCGAACACTGCCTCCACACAGTGCAATTTAACTGAAAATATATCATATTTACAGTGACCTCTATTCTATTAAACAAACTTGCTTGAAAATTTAACAATAGCAATTGGCATTGCGTCGCACGAATAATAATAGAGGAATACTCATAAAATTAATCAATTAATTGTAACCTCCAAAAGCTCATTTTACTTGATTAAACCAAACTGACAAGCTAATCCATACAAACAAAACATGAATGAATTAACAGCGGAGTATACTTTGACACTTGGTATATATGAGACTACGAGATACGAAGAAGAAAAAACCAAGTCAATTCAATGGAGTTAACAAACAATTAGCTCATATCAAGAGCTGAGCCATGATTTTGAAACTGGGGGGACAAAATGTAAACGTCCCGGCGCTCGGATAACAATTGACAAAGATTGGATTGTTGTCTTTGGCTCAGACTTATTCAGGATCAAATATTTAGCATTTGAAGGTCCAAAATTGATAATGATGATCAAATTTGTACATCAAGATTCTAAATTTCTCAATCAATAATTCATTTACAACGTTCAATCAATTTATAATTTACAAGTTACAAACCAAATTAACACAAATGAACAAATCAACTTATGAACTAGCTAAATGAATTTTTCGACAAATCACAATCTCAAAAAACTGGAGAAAAAATAAATGATTAGGGTTTGGAATTTACTTAAAATTAACAGCCAAGCCAAACAAACAATCCAATTAAGCGTTCCAACAACAACAAATCGACTAAACAAGAAGGTTTCAATTAAGATTTACACCCCAAAACAACAATTCAATTGTCAAATAATAAATAAAAACAAATAGAAATTAAACTATAAATAAGAAAACTCACTGCGAAAATTTAATTGAGAGAAATATGGGGTATTGGAGCTGCTGGCTATTGCTAGGGTTGCTTCGCGACAATGGAGCCGGTGTGCAGTTCAGGCAATTCACCGATTCAGTTTGTTGTTTTGTTCTCTTTCACACTCCTGCAGTCCTGCCTTCTCTTGCTGTTTTTTTTCCCTACATTTTACATTTAATCTAAAATAGAATGTTAAACGCTAAATGCTAGCTAGAAAAGCTATGTCCTATAAAACAAGCTTATTACGAAGTATGGAGGATGATTTTTGGATGTTTGAAAGTTTGAGCGATTGCGACGTCACAAGTAACCCTTATGGTTGGCTTCCAAATTTTGCGACACCAAATCGACGACATCACGGACCTTGTTTCGTTTTACCTTAAAGAAGATGAAGGATGATAACTCACTAAATTTCATCACCAAATGACGAGTGTTGTGCCTCCTTCAAGCCTTTCGACGCGTGGAATCACCTTAATGGTTAAATTTAACCACAAATACTCCTTCTGTTCCACTAAATTCCTGCCGTTTCTACATACACATTTACCAATGCACAATTTACAAGTGAAGTATCTTTAATTGTACATGAGTAAAAATTATAAAATTTGGATTTTAATAAACTACTTGTTAATACGATTCTAACAAGACCCCACTTGATTATATTCATTCTTATGTATTGACGAGAACTTAGAAGACTCTCACTACTAATGAATAGTGTCGATTGTTCTTATGACATTAATTTTGTCGAATACAGAGAGTAGTTAAGTAAAAATTTTAAAATATAAAAATACAGAAAAAAAACTACAACCACTCCTCCCACCACCTACCAGACACGCCACCATTCGCTAAACCCCACCAACACCATCACACCACCTTCGAACTCCCACCTTCTCCCATCCAAAACACGTAATCCATCGAAACCTCGCCTTGAATTCGAAACCCACCACCTTCGGCACCAATACTCACACACACCGCACCACCCCCATCGCGAACCCACGAATTTTGGTTGGTTGTTGAGGACAAAATCAACCTCCACCAATTTCTGTCCTATGACTCAAATTCTAGGGTTTCCATTCCAATCATCCAATTTCAATCCAATTGAATCAAATTATAGCGCAACAATGGTGGAAGTCTAGAAGACGACGAGCAGCACCAATTGCAATAGCAAAAAAAAAAAAAAAAAGCGTCTTAGTTCACACACTTATTCCGATGGTGAACAAGCTGGAAGACATATATATGCTCGCAGTCATTGAAGTTGTTGATCGCAATTTTTTTTCCCAAACATATGGTTCGAGGATGGTGCGAACTGACGGTTTGGTGCTACGGTGGGTTTGCAATGGTGGGAACTAGTTTTACTAGTGGTTATTAAGGTTTGCTTTGGGGTGATTAGGGTTGAAGATTAGAAATTAATTTGGGGAAAATTGATTGAACTAACCATAGTTAAACGTTTGATTAACTTTTGGTTATCATGTAGAAAGGTATTAAACCTCAAGGGTATATTATAGAAGAAATATTTTAAAGGATTATATGTAGAAAATGCAAAACTTTAGAGGTGTTTCATAGAAAATCCCGAATGCTAAAGATCAATGAAGTTCTGATATCTCAAGATCAGTATTCTTCAATAAAATTCCGCCAACTTTCACAAACTATAGTAAACAGTACTGAATTTTGTGCTACAATGATCTGGGTCTTCCTATCAAATGTTTTTTCTATCTATACAAAAGCTGAAACCAAACACAAGGAAGCCAGAATCTCAAACCAATGTTTAAATTACAAAATTTCAGCAAAATCTCATTCACTAGGACCGTCCAAGTGGGATAGTGAGTTAAGCAGAAACAGGTTCCTCCTTCGAAGCAAGCTGGTTCTGGATATGTTGAGGCACAACATCGAATTTGGCTAGCCTCATTGTGTATGATGCACGACCTTTTGTCATACCTCTCAATGTACTGACATACTGAAACATCTCGGCCAACGGAACAAGGGCATCCACTACCTGCACATATTTAAGGGTGATTCATGAGACACAACTTAGCATTCACATAGATTGATGAAATGTAGAAAGGACAAGCACTATAAAGGTCAGCATACCTTCAGACCACCAGGCTTATCACCAAAGCTGTTGATTTGTCCTCTCCGGGAGTTGAGGTCACCAATTACATCTCCTAAGTGTTCTTCGGGCGTAACTACCTCAACACTCATTATTGGTTCCAGCATCCTTGGACCAGCTTTTCGAATTCCCTCGCGGAAAGCTCCTCTGGCTGCTAGCTGAAAAGCTAAGACACTTGAGTCAACATCATGGTATGATCCATCCACTAACGCGGCACGTACATCAACCACAGGAAATCCTGCAAGCACACCATTGCTCATACACTCTTCTAGTCCCTTCATTACCCCAGGGATATATTCCTTAGGCACTGCACCTCCCTTTATCTCACTGACAAACTCATATCCACTTCCAGCCTCCAAAGGCTCAAACCGGACTGTAATATCAGCAAACTGTCCCTGTCCACCTGACTGTTTTTTGTGTACATACTTGACTTCTGAAACTTTGGAAATACTCTCACGATAGTTGACTTGTGGTGCACCGACATTGGCCTCAACCTGCATATCCCGACAGATAAGAAGTCAGGTCATGAACTCCAACAGGTATGAAAAACGGTGATTCTACACAATTACAAATTTAGTACATATAATAATAGGCAACTGTTTGAAAAGCTTGAGGAAGCCGGTACTTTTAGAAATCAGTGAAGGATGGTTAAAAAACTTGGCAAAACCATTAACTCAGTCCTTTGTACTTCAGTCCATAAGATGAGACTGTTCAGCTGTCAATGTCCCCAAATATAAATGACAAGAAGCATCAAACATAAACACAAATGGCATGAAGCATCAAACATAAACATAAATGACATGAAGCATCAAACATAAACATATAATGTGCATCATACTAGTCAGTCCGATATAGAAAGAGATATTAAGTAGAAAGAAATAGCCAATACAAACCTTGAATTCTCTCTTGAGCCGATCAACAATAATCTCAAGATGTAACTCTCCCATTCCTTCAATGACAGTCTGGTTGATTTCTTCATCCCGTGAAAAGTGGAAAGATGGGTCTTCTTGGGCAAGCTTTATTAAACCAGTTGCCATTTTGTCAATATCAGCTTTAGTCTTGGGTTCAATAGCCACCTTTATGACAGGGTCAGGGAATTCCATACGTTCAAGCACAACAGGGTGTTCTGCATCACAGAGGGTTTCACCAGTGATAGTGTCTTTTAGACCAGCAAGAGCAACAATATCACCTGTTAATGCCACCTTAACATCTTCTCTGCTGTTGGCATGCATTTCTAGAAGCCGACCAATTCTTTCTTTCTTCCCCTTATTTGAGTTTAAAACATAAGATCCTGCTATTAGTTTACCAGAATAAACTCTTACAAATGTAAGAGAACCCACAAATGGATCACTCATGATCTTGAAAGCCAAGCCAGAAAATGGTTCATCATCTCTTGGCTCCCTCACTATTTCCAATTCAGGGTTTTCAGGATCAGAACCCTTCATTGGCGGCAACTCAAGAGGTGAAGGTAAATAATCTACTACTGCATCAAGCAAGGGCTGAACACCCTTATTTTTAAAGGCTGAACCACACATAACTGGAACAAAGCAAGCTGAGATGGTTCCTTTCCTTATAAGCTTCTTGATTGATGCTTCATCAGGCTCAATCCCTTCCAAATAGTTTTCCATAACCTCATCATCTAATTCTACTATGTTCTCTATCAGTTGAGCCCGATAATCCGCAGCTAATTCCTCGAGATCTGCAGGAATATCCACATAATTGAATTTTGCACCCAACTCCTCACCTGACCAGACCGCAGCCTTCATTGTCACAAGATCTACGACTCCTTTAAAATTGTCTTCAGCCCCAATGGGCAATTGAAGTACAAGAGGCTTTGCTCCCAAATTAGTGACTATCATATCTCTAGTTCTGAAGAAGTTTGCACCAAGGCGATCCATCTTATTAACAAAACATATACGGGGTACTCCATATTTATCCGCTTGTCTCCATACAGTTTCAGATTGTGGTTCCACCCCAGCAACACTGTCAAACAAGCATATAGCACCATCCAACACTCTGAGAGCTCGTTCAACCTCTAATGTGAAGTCAACATGCCCAGGAGTATCAATGATGTTGATACGATGGTTGTTCCAGAAGGTTGTAGTTGCTGCAGAAGTGATTGTGATCCCTCTTTCTTGTTCTTGTTCCATCCAGTCCATGGTAGCAGTTCCCTCGTGCACCTCACCAATCTTGTAGTTTCGGCCTGTGTAGTACAGGATCCTCTCAGTTGTAGTAGTCTTCCCAGCATCAATATGGGCCATAATTCCAATATTACGATAATCTTTCAGTGGCACTTCTCGCTTACCCTCTGAAATGAGACAATAAAGTTTATTTTCTAGGTTAGCAAACAAGGATCAAGCCCGACAGACATCAGAAAAAAAGAAAACAAAGATAATAATAGATGAATGGAGCAATATAGGTAATTTAATGTAACATGAAACCATGGATATTAACCATATATGAATTCCAATTGACAGTTTCACGAGGTAAAATTTACTATTTAAAACAAACAAAAGATACTTAAAAATAAAGCAGTGACCTTCATATGAGGTCATATAGAAATTACTATGTCAAACGAAGAAAAGATGCTTTTTCGAGCATGATGCATAAAAATGAAGCAGTGACCTTCATATGAGGTCATACTGATTGCATTTTGCGCTTCAAGCATAGAACTATTGAGTATTTACTTAACGAGTAATCTTGTGTTACATAAGCTAGAACAACAAGGCCATAATTGAAGTGCCGAACAATTTAGCAGGATCTAGACACATTACATAAACTAAATGGATAAATGTATTAGTGTTTCCCTCTTTCAGCTAATATTCAGGTAACAAAAATCTTACTCAGTGAGCTGTTTTGTAGACCATGAAAGAAGGTGAAAAACAACATAACCCCATGTTAAAAATTCTTTTAAGGAGAAGGTATTTGGATGTGAATAACGGAAAATTGGCAACTCCAATCAGCTTCATTTTTAAAAAAAAAAATAAAAATAAAAAATTTGAAGCTCAACATTCTGAACACTACTGTTGCACACGAAATAGTAACACTGTTGAAAGTTGAAAGGGCTTGAAACCAATGAAAACAATGAAATTGAAGCACAAGAACTGAGTTTCATCCAAGTAATACTATTGAAACTAATTACTTTCATCATCTGCATATATGTTTCCCATGAAAATCAAAATAATCGACTATAATTTCTTATAAGAGACTGATGTCTTCTACTAACAATTTCAATTAGGCTGCTGAACTAAAGAAAATCTCCTCAATTCCATCAATTATCAGCTACAAGTCTACCACAAGCTAGATTAACCACATAAAATCAGACAAATTGATGCACTATTGTATAACTTCTATAAATTGAACAAAGAAATTCATAATTAATTAATCCATTATTTCCGAAACTAACATATGCTCCTTAATTAATAAGGATTGAAGCAATTGTGCAATCACGAAAAAATTCTTGAAAATTAAAACCCACTTCACAAAACAAACAGAACATTATAAAAACTTAATGAATGAGAAAAGTAAAAGAAAAAGAAGAGAGCTTTTATACCATCAGCAGCCATGGCAAAAACAGAGAACTTGCTCCTCTGATGCCGCAAAGAAGGGGCATTTCTGGAATTACACCTGCTAACTCGAACACCCCCGAAAAATTCAGAAAGAGAAGAAGAGACATTGATACGACGACGATGGTTGTGAGAAGAAGAAGAAGAAGAGTTGAGTGAAAAAAGCTGTTTTCTTTGAGACCCATTTATGTTGTAAAGGGGTTCAATACTTGCTGTTAATTTCATTGATTGTGCTGCCATTTTTACTACTCTTCTTCTCTCTCAAGTCTCAAACTCACTTTTTTGTGAGTTGTGCTGAGAAATTAAGTGAGAATGAGAAAGAGAAGAAGAAGATGATGATAATAACAAAGAAATGTGAGGTTGAGTTGCGAGTAAGTGGGTTGAGGAGTTCTCAGCCTGTGAAATTCGAGAACAAGAAAGACAGGAATACAGGATATTGATGTTGAATATTGTGTGACGATGGTCCGGTCTTAGATAAGAGAACTAAAAGCACCAATTGATGCGTGATTTTGACATATATTTCAAAATTTATCTCATTTTAAAAAATGAATTTAGTTCTTATCTAACGTCCCGAAGCGACAGTTAACAATAGTGGATTGCTAAACGAAGTTCGGTTTTACTGGAATCAAAATTCACATTTTGTGTGAATTTCCCATATTATCCTTCAGATTCTCCACTTCCGTAACCGCCAGCGCATGGACGCCTTGCATAGGCATCCATGCCATTCAAAGTCCACGTGTTTTTTACGTGGTGTTGGGTGGTGGTAGGGTGGTGTTAGGTGGTGGTTTTTGGTGGTAGGGTGCCTTGGGCGGTGGTTGTTGGTATTGGGTGAGGTGTGTTGGGTGGTTAGAGAGAGCATTGGAGGAAGGACGTGTTGAAAAATTCACACGAAAAGTAGACTTTGATTCCAATAAAAGTGGATTTCGAATAGTATTCTCCTTAACAATATCGTTTGTAATGTTATATGTGTATATTTGCAATTTGGATAATATGTTTGCAACTTGGGACTTTTGTGGCCCATTTCTATATGTCACTTTAACTCATTACATAAGTTAAGATCGTGGCTTTTTATTGGCCTTTCTTATTTGAGGCCCAAGTTTTTCTTCAAATAATAATAGCTCTAATTTGTTGTAAATTGAATTATTATTTGCTTAATAATTGCATTATTAAGAGGGTTCTTTTCATCCTTTCAAAATAAAAAAAGAGGGTTCTTTTCATACAACTATCCTCCAAGACAGAGTTATCAAATTTCTTGATGGTTGATAAAGTTTGTAAAATCGGACCAATATATTAGGGCAATTCATTATGGATAATAAAGTTGACTTAATGACACATAATAACATTGAAATGAGTTCAAATGACGAAAGGGTTCAGACTAGTAGCTTTAAACCCATCTTTGATCCCTATGGTTAGAAGTTTGAATCCTCTTACCCCCATTATAAATGCGTCATTGTGGCTCATTCGCATAAAAAATTAATACTTCCCACGTATAATAACATGTATGAGGATTTAGGGCCATTACCTTGTCTACTTTTCAATGAACATTTATATTTTGTTAAACGGTGACATTCAGTCACCAAATCAATTGATATACAACTTTTTTCTATATAATCAACTCCTTTCGCAAAATAATAACCAAAAACAAGAAGAAAGATTCTGTCATTCTGACAAATTAAAGAAAAATTAAGGGAGACACTCAGTAGATCCTCCCAAACCCCTCAAATTCTAAGGGTCATGCAAGTTTGTGAGATTTAGCAATTGGGCAATTATTATTGGTCATTGTTAGTCTTAATTAGAACATAGAATTGGATTCATTAGTTGATGTTCCATTAGACCAAAGTGCTGAAACTGTGGTACTCATTGTTGATGATTGATCTGTATTATTTCCACTGTACATGAACGCAGGAGGATGCGGCATTGACAAAGCATCCGCAGCAAAGTCTGAGTTGAGCATCAGGACTATTTTTGACATGCTGGGTCTCATCTGCATATCTTCCTGGACACATAACAGCCCAAGATGTATGCATTTCGTGATTTCGCCTTTCGAGTACGAGTCTATGAGTGTCGAATCCATGAACTCCGACAACCTTCCGTCTTTCCAACATCTCCAGCCCTGTGTATAGTGTGTAAATATATGCATGCAAATTGTAATGACTGATGAGTTTGTGTGGAATTTTGTGACAAGGACATTAACATTTGTTGCGTGTAATTATATACAGTATGTACTATATGTATACTACTTACATAGCTTAGAAGGTTTTCAGCCATGCCAGATTTATTGGTCGTGGCCCTTATCCTTCTCCCACTTACAATCTCCAAAAGTAGCACGCCAAAGCTGTATACGTCTGATTTTACATTGAATTGTCCGTGCATCAGATACTCCGGAGCCATATAACCACTGAAATCCAAAAAAAAAGATTAAATTTAGTTTGTTCATCATTCGTGAAGATATCAAAATAATTACAAGTCACATAACATAAACTTACTAAGTTCCCATCACTCTGCTAGTATGGCAATAGGTTTGCTCATCAAAGATCCTAGCCATGCCAAAGTCTGCAATTTTAGAAAGCATATCTGCATCTAACAAAACGTTGGCTGCTTTGAGATCACGGTGTATGATTCGAATGGGAGAGTCTTGGTGGAGGTAGAGCATTCCTCGAGCAACACCTTTTATAATGGCATATCTCCTCGGCCAATCCAATTGTTTTTGTTTATCAGAATCTTCAATGTAAAACTCATATGATTATAAGGACTAGATGCAATTAATTAAATTGAACAAAAACAAATTAAATACTTAATTTTTTGTATGATCATACCAAACAGGAAGTAGTCAAGACTTTTGTTAGGAACAAACTCGTACACGAGCAACTTTTCCTCTTCTTTTGTCACACAAAACCCCTCTAGCTTCACTAAATTTCTGTGCTGAAGCTTGGCTACCAAAGCAACCTCGGTCTTAAATTCTTTGTCACCCTGGCAAGACCCGCTCGATAGCCTTTTCACTGCAATCTCTTTTCCATTTGGAAGGGTTCCCTTTTAAAACATAAGAATTAATCATCAAATTTGCTAAAACATATGTTATGTTATGTGGGGTGCATCACTCAATGTTAAATACCTTGTACACAATGCCGAAGCCCCCTTGACCGATTTTGTGATCATCAGAGAAGTTTTTGGTGGCGGCCTTCAGGGTCTCCCATTCGTAATGTAAGGAATCTGCTGCTATAATTCTATCTTCTGTGGGTGCAGGTTCAGGTGCAGGTGCTGGTGGCACATCCCCTTCTACTGCAACAAAAGAAATCGAGCAAATTAAAATAGGTTTCGTGATGAATCTTTGATCTTCAAGTTGTCATTTGTAAGTGTTACCACAATGAGGTTTGTCTAGATCTTCAGGTGTCTTCTTGGTTTTCCTACAGCAGGCAATGATGACTACGCCGGTTACCACAAGTAAGACGGATACTGATGTAACAGAAGCAGCAATAATTACTTTGAGTTTTCCTGCAGGATAGCCAACATATATGTTAAGTTTGCGAAATAATCCTTATGATCCATATAGAAATCATTCAATGTTGTTATTACCTTGAGATGATGGTGCTGAATCGGAATCTGTAGGATTATTTGGTGAAGTAGAATCAGCTGTGGGACAAACCAGTTCAACATTCGGTCTTATTAGCCGCCTTTTGATCTTGTTTTTTAGGATCCAATTACCTTATGTATATATATTTATAAAGCATGCATTTGCAGATCATGGTTTCTTATTAGCAAAAGTTCTTCTTACCTTCTTCAGTTGGGCTTGTGCTCGAACTGGGGGCTTGGTATGGTGGATAATCTATTTGATATGAAACAAAAAAAAATTAAAATTAAAAAAACCAACAAGACCATCAAAATTTTCCTGCAAGCTAGGATAGTCCAACATTATCAGTTCATGATGAACAATTGAACATTGTATCCCTACAGACTACATCTATCAGCAGGATTTATGAACTTCTAGAACATACTTAGGGGTATATACATACAAAAAAAATATACAACGTACCGAGTTGATCATTAGGTACTTAGTTTGGAAATTGATCATTAGAATTTATTCCAAAGAAGTGAAAGCTAAGGGAAAACATATATATACACACACCTTGGCACAAGGCTTCAAGTGAAGCAAGAGAATCCGCGATATCACAGTTGCTTAAGAAGATTGTCATGTTGGGTCCATAGATGGGGTATTGTTTCAGATAGGTGTTGACGAAACAAAAGCACCGTGTCTGAGCCCGAGCAATCTTTTGGGTGAGAGGGCAGCACAGAAATTCGGACAGATTAAACGAAGGACTTGTTCGATCAACCTGTGGCTCCGGTTCACTCTGGTTGATATTATTCATTAAACACTTTTCAATCTTCTTCCAGCATGGAGGTGCATAATCCTCATCCAAGATTTCTTGTGCTGATGACGGCATTATTGGCGACCACAACCACATTGTTCCCAACAACGTTATCAACACCACTTCTATGTAATAATACGAGTGGTGCAATCTCTCACATTTCTTTCCCATTTTTCTTTTTTTTTTTTGGGGTTCCCTGCTACCTATAGGTAATCATCTATATTTCTATCTTCCATAAAATGTTTTCGAAATGTCAACATGAATGATGCACCAAAAGTCATAGATATTACTAATACAATAACAGGATCACTCATCTATCATTCTAATAAAGAAGTTACCAACTTGCAATTAGGCTTTTAAAATAAAATGCAGCCTGTAATGTAGTTGTACTTGGTCAATAGCTACATTATAATTCATGGTTGTCCATTATAGCTTATGATTATGTTAATTAACTAAGTAAACTTCGTCTTTTTCACCCTTTTCTTTTTCTTCTTCTTCTTTTCAACCACTAATAATAATTGTCATTATTATTTTATGTATTTGGTATTTGAGGAGATACCCCAACACATATGTGATAGAAAAATTACATGCATAAGCCAGTGTACTAATTTCGACCATTAAAAAAAAACTACAGACGAAGTTTACTTAGTTAATTAACGAGGGATGCCTAGTCCATCCAATGGATTGACAAAAATTGTCAATCCAATGGCATTTTAGTAAATAAATGGAATATTTTATTTACAACATTGCCATTTATTTTTTTTCTTTTTTTCCATTTATTTACCAAAATGCCATTGGATTGTCAATCCATTGGATTGACTAGGAATTTTCCTGATTTGGAGGCACGTACAACTAGCTAGCTAGGCGGTTCTAGCTTGTGACTTCACCGGAGGAAAGTCTTGTGCAAAACGAGTCCAGCGTGCACCACCTAAGTGTGTCTTTATTGCATGAAATTGTTATTTTAACTAAATGTATTTTTATCTTATACATCATACCCTAGACGTGATTTTCACTTCCAAATTCCTTGTTTCTAATAGAATTTACGTGATTTGATCATTTGAGTCCCATGACACTTGAAACTTAATTAAATTCCTTGTTGATAATAGTACACAAATCGAAAGGATTTTTTTTTGGCATTAATAATTTTTTTTAAAAAAGAAAGATAATATAGGTTCATCATTACAACAAATCATCCATGCTTAACTCATCTAGCAACCCTAATTGCTCGTCTTGAGACTATGGCATTGAATGTGAGTTGCCTCATGTCGAATGTAGTTGATGACAATCAACTGGTGTTCCTTCTTGCTGTCATCAATTGGTCTGAATCGCCGTTGTACAGGAATGCAGGGGGTGTTAAAGCATTATTGAAGGAACTTTAGACTCAAAATCACCAAACCCCCAAATATTAAGGGTATGTAAGTTTGTGAGATTTAGCTCCATAATTAGAGACCATCATTGGCCATTATTAGTCTTAAAACATAGAATTGGATTCATTGGTTGATGTTCCATTAGACCAAGGGACTGAAACTGAGGTACTCATCGTCGACGATTGATCTGTATTTCCACTGTTCATGAAGGCAGGAGGATGTGGCTTTGGCAAAGCATCAGCAGCAAAGTTAGAGTTGAGCATAAGGACTATTTTCGACATGCTGGGTCTCATCTGCATATCTTCTTGGACACATAACAGCCCAAGATGTATGCATTTTGTGATCTCGCCTTTCGAGTAGGATTCTGTTAGTGTCGAATCCATAAACTCCGACAATCTTTCATCATTCCAACATTTCCAACCCTGTGTATAATATGGCATTCGTTAATAACATATGCATTAACAACCCTTTTTATATGTTGGTAGGTACTAATGGATGAAGATAATTGTAACGACTAATGAGTTTGTAAACTTACATAGACCAGAAGGTTTTCTGCCATGCCGGATTTATTGGTTATGGTCCTTATCCTTTTCCCACTTACAATCTCCAATACTAACACGCCAAAGCTGTATACGTCTGATTTTGCATTGTATTGTCCGTGCATCAGATACTCTGGAGCCATATAACCACTGAAATCCAAAAAAAAAGAAAGATTAAATTTAGTTTGTTCGTGCAGATATCAAGATAATTACATGTCACGTAATTTAAACTTACTAAGTTCCCATCACTCTGCTTGTATGGCAGTAGGTTTGTTCATCAAAGATCCTAGCCATGCCAAAGTCTGCAATTTTAGGATGCATATCTGCATCTAACAAAACGTTGGCTGCTTTGAGATCACGGTGTATGATTCGAATGGGAGAGTCTTGATGGAGGTAGAGCATTCCTCGAGCAACACCTTTTATGATTTCATATCGCTTTGGCCAATACAATTGCTTTTGTTTATCAAAATCTGTATTGCGAAACCCATATGATTAGCACAGGATGAAATTAAATCGAACAAAGATAAATACTCAATTCTGTTTTATCGTACCAAACAGGAAGTAGTCAAGACTTTTGTTGGGAACAAACTCATACACGAGCACCTTTTCCTCTTCTTTTGTCACACAAAAACCCTCAAGCTTCACTAAATTTCTGTGCTGAAGCTTGGCTACCAAAGCAACCTCGGTCTTAAATTCTTTGTCACCTTGGCAAGAGCCGCTTGATAGCCTTTTCACTGCAATCGCTTGTCCATTTTTTAAGGTGCCCTATAACACACATGATAACTAGTCATTAAACTTCGGTCTAAACAATGTTATGTGACGAAATCAAGGCCCGTGCATATGGTATATGGATTGATCATAACACATATGTATGGTTTGATCACACTTAGTCCCAATATTGACATAGAGTACCTTAAACATCAATAATACACCATACAAATATATGTTTGTACTATATATAATAGTTCGTAAATTTGTATGCTACTAGGCAGTCAGTTAGAATTGATTAACCGAATCATGAAAATTCGCTGTTGTTCACATACTTGTGTGTGTAGTGCAACATTCATTGAGTGGTTATTATTTACCTTGTACACACTGCCAAAGCCACCTTGACCGATCTTGTGATCATCCGAGAAGTTGTTAGTGGCGGCCCTTAGGGCTTCCCATTCATACTGTAAGGAATCCACTGTAATGATATCATCGTCTGCTGGTGCAGGTGCAGGCGGCACATCTCCTGCTACTGCAACAAGATTGCATTGTGCTAATTAAGTGAGATTTCTTGATGACTTGAGCAACTGAATTGACACAATTTTACAATATTATTACCACTATGAGATTTGTCTAGATCTTCAGGCCTTTTCTTGCGTTTCCAACAACAGGCTATGATTATACCTATTACCACAATTAGGATGCCAGCTGATGTTATAGAGACCGCGATGATAATTACTTTGAGTTTTCCTGCACGATAGCGAGCACATTAATCTTACAAAATAATCATCATATAAATGCTTTACACAAAACTCGATTTGGTGGTCACTTTTTTTTTTTTTCCTACCTGTAGACGATGGTTCTGAATCGGAAGGAGTATCTGGCAGAGTTGAATCAGCTGTGAGACAAATCAATTCATCATTCAAATTAAATTAGAGCAGGATCCAGTTATCTGATACAAAGTACCTGCAGAAAATGGCTTCATATTACCTGGAGTTTCCGAACTGCTGGGGACCGGAAAAGGCGGGTAATCTGTGTGATACGCAACAAATGTTTTTCATTTTTTCAATACTGAATTTTATAGCCAGCGAGGAAGTGAAAAGGAAAAGCACACCCACCTTCGCAAAAGTCTTCGAGTGAAGCAAGGGAATCGGTGACCTTGCAGCTCCTCAAGAGATACGTATAGTTTGGTCCATCGATGGGGTAATGTTGAACATAGGTGTTGACATAACAAAAACATTGTGTCTCAGTTCGAGCAATTTTTTGGACAAGAGGGCAGCACAGGGTCTCGGACAGATTAAAAAGCGAGCTTGAGAAATTGAACTGTGGCTCCGTTTCACTCCGGTTGGAACGATCTTGTAAGCAA
Source organism: Bassia scoparia (assembly GCA_008642245.1). Classification (NCBI taxonomy): domain Eukaryota; kingdom Viridiplantae; phylum Streptophyta; class Magnoliopsida; order Caryophyllales; family Amaranthaceae; genus Bassia; species Bassia scoparia. The sequence continues at coordinate 34,750 of SNQN01002218.1, read as the reverse complement.
ATTTCAATCTTTCTCCAGCATGGAGGCGAGTAATCCCTGTCCAAAACTTGATCTGCTGATGACCGCGTTATTGGTACTGACAACCATATCATGCACAACGCCACCATCAACAACACTTCTATGTGATAATAGGAGTGCTGCAACCTCTCCCATTTCTTCCCCATACTAATTTCTCTTTTGCTTTCAATTTTTTTATATTTTGTTTGGTTTCTCTTCTTCGAATTCCTTTCTATTATCTTCCATAAGGTTTCGAATTGAAAGGTGACGAATAAGATGTGTCGAAAGTCATACTTAGCACTAGTTACTGCAATATATGTGCTCAGCTCACGTAGGAATTTTTAAAATTTGACAACTTGTGATTAGGAAATTTAATAGAAGCAGTCTAGTATGTAATTGTAATTGGTCAAGAGCTACATTATATATCATGGCTGCCCATTAAAACTTGTAAATCTTTGAGATTATAATAACTAATTAATCAAACTTGATCTAGCTCTTTTTTAATGAAGTCAATTAATGTTTCTTGTGAATACCTTTTCGCATTATATATGAAGTACTCGGTAATAATAGAGATTCGATCAGCATATATATATATTTATATAGTCAAGTTTGTTGATAATATGTTCCATGTACTGCTTCATACATTTTAACTTGATGAGAGCTCGATTCTTTTTGCGGAATCATTGCTTCTGAGATTCATAATACTTTGCATAAGAATCGAATTATCTATCTATATGTGCATTATTTCATATGTTCATATTCATGTGTCTCTTGGCTTTCTTAGCTATATATAATACTAAATTAACACCCGTGCGATGCACGATTTTATTTATCAAATTTATTTATAAAATTTGTTTATAATGAGAGTTTTATGTAGGGAAAAATATTTGTTAAACGTGAAAATAAAGATTTTTTTATGATAGATAGATAAGAGGTATGAAGGAGTTATGTTAAAGAAATTAATTAAATTCATTTTAGCAACCAATTGAATAATAAAAAAAATGATGTAACTTATCACTTGTTATGTTAATAATTTATACACAATGTACCAAAATAATTTTCTTTTAAATATACTTTGTTTACCACATAAAAAATGATGTAATATGTATACAATAATGGATAATAAATAAATGTATAAAAGTCTATTTTCATTGCAATTTGGGAGAAAAATTGTAAGTTAATTTAAAGGTTGTTGTTTTAAGAGTAGTAGTTAATTACTTAATTGTCAAAGCACATTTATTAGTTTATATGTATTAATTTATTTTTTATTTTTCTATGCAATCATTAATTATTAGGATTTGGGAGGGAAATGTGGGAGGGAAAATTAAGGAGGTGGGGATTGCTTTAGTATAAGTTATTAGAAGATTAGATATGCATTGTTCACCAAAATTGACAGTTCGGAACACAGCTAGTTTCTACTTGATTGATGATTAGTATTCTGAATTATTGCTGTCATTTGCAAAAGAAGATACAAGTTCTTAGTAAAGATGAGTTGTTCAGTATACATTTGAATCAGTCAAATCCAGCTCCGGAACAGTCTCAATCACCGGTTCACCCTTCTCAAATTCCCGGCTTTTTAATAAGGTGAATGATAAAGTATTAGGTACATCGGATGCACAATAAATTTATTGTGCATCAGATTATAATGACCCTTTTGGTTAATATAGTAACCCTTTTTATCAATATAGTGACCCTTATTATTTATCACTATATTGATGTAAAGTGAAAAAGGGTCACTATATTGATATAAAGGGTAACTATATGCTTGATGCACAATAAATTTATTGTGCATCCGATGCATACAATACCTTTTGAAGATGAATTATGTCAAGTTAGTCCTATCGACTGGTAATAAGACCGGCCTTTTTACAAAGAACTTAAGTAACCGGCCTGGGTTTGATCATTTGAGTCCCATGAGCCATGACGACTATAAAATTGAATGTAACACATCATGATACCTTGTATTCAAAGGAAAATGACTTCTTTGCATCAATATTGTTTTAAAAAGATGATAATATAGGTTCATTACAACAAAATATTCTTCAGTTATTGTATTTGAAGTACTAGATAGATCGAGCTTAATCCATGCTTAACTCATCTATCAGCCCGGCCTAATTTGTCTTGAGACCATGGCATTGAGTGTGAGTTGCTTCGTGTTGCAGTTGATGCCAATGAACTCCTTGTTGTCGTCGATTGGTCTGAACCGCTGCTGTACAGGAACGCTGGGGGTTGAAGCATTGAAGGAGTCTTAGAATCAAATTCACCAGAGTTGAGCATGTGAAGTATAGTGTCCATCGCAGGCCTCCTCGAAACATCATCTTGAACACACAATAAACCCATCTTTATGCACTTCTTGACTTCATCCATTGAACATGAATCTCTCAATGTTGGATCCATGAGTTCAGAAGATTTTCCTTCCAACCAACATTTCCAAGCCTAATAACACAACAGGAAATAAACCGATTTATTAGCATGCCAACAAATAATAGTACAGTAAGAAACGAATGCAATCAACAATATAATGCCAAGAAAAATATAACATGCTTACATATATCAACAGGTTTTCTCCTCCTTCAGATTGATAGATGAATCCAGTGACTCTTCGTCCACTTACAATCTCTAAGACTAGCACGCCAAAGCTGTATACATCCGATTTTATGGAGAATTGTCCTTGAAGTAAATACTCGGGAGACATGTAACCACTGCGATTTAATAGAAAAAAAAGGCATGTTTTAGGTTGTGCAAGGCGTGCAACTCTTATACTTACTAACAATACTAAGTACCAACAACTCCAATATGGTTGTAATTTCTAATTCTGATGTATAGTCAACTTACTAAGTACCAACAACTCGACTTGTATCAATATGTGTTTGTTCAAGAGCACATATCCTAGCCATGCCAAAATCTGCAATTTTTGCCTTCATCTTTGCATCCAACAAGACATTGGCAGCTTTAAGATCGCGATGGATAATCCTAACAGGGGAATCTTCGTGGAGGTAAAGCATTCCTCGAGCAATGCCTTTAATAATATTGTAGCGTATTGACCAATCTAGTTGTCCTTGTTTTTGAGAATCTATATGACATACAAATTAAGAAGAAAATGTTGTTAGGAGTAACCAAATAATTGATCTATTTCTTGCATACATCATTGAATATATAGGTTGAATAAGGGCATACCAAATAAGAAGTAGTCTAAGCTCTTGTTTGGTACAAATTCATACACAAGTAGCTTCTCAGTATCGGTGACACAAAACCCGACTAGCCTCACCAAATTTCTATGTTGAAGCTTTGCTAACAGAACCACCTCATTCTTGAATTCTTTATCACCTTGCCTTGAGCTGTTCGATAGCCTTTTCACGGCTATTTCAGTGCCATCCTCTAAGACGCCCTGACACAAAAACAACCATCAATTGCCTTCGAAAACAAGTTTGTAATTCGATACAAGATGCAAATGAGTTTGAGTTGATCATAACTAAGCAGTCTAAGCTCCGGCCTGGCCCCAGATGACGAAAAATAATTATTTGTGTGTTTTTGATCGGCCAGGCCTAATTTCCCCCCAACACAACCCGGCCATAATCAGCATAAAAGCAAAGCTTAGTTACCTTATAAACAGCACCAAATCCACCCCGACCAATTTTCTGATCATCACTGAAGTTATTAGTTGCTGACTCGAGTGTTCTCAATTCGTATTGCAAAGATTCAGCGGTCACTATGTCATTTGTTGACATTGAAGTTTGAGGCCTAGGAACCACATCTTCTATTACAACACCAGAAGGAATAAGTGGGTTAGCATAGCTGTACATACTTGCTTGGCCGCCTTTAGGCATCCAATACCACTTATCAGTTCGTCAAAATATATAATACGAAGTAGTTTAATTTATTCCTTAAGTTTCGAGTTTTAGGTGTTAGTGTGTTACCATTCATAGAATCATCGGTGACATTTGACATCGGAACTACCACAGATGGAGCCATTATTGGTTGAGGAGCAACGTTATACTGTTGCGCATTGCCATGTACTACACAAAATTCAATCAAAAATCAAGATTTGCATCAGCGTGGCATACTGGCATCACACAGTACAAACAAGAAAAGATAGAGCGATCAGTGTATTAACTTGCTGTAAGATCAAGAACACACAAGCGAGCTTTGATTATTACCATTTTGAGTCTTTGTTGCCTTGTGTTTTTTCTTACGAAGGCATAAACATACGACGAGTATCACTATCAAGATCACGACCACTAATGATACAACAATGACAACTGGTACTATTATATGAAGTTTCCCTGTACAACAAAAAAATAAAAATTACAATACAATGATCATTTGTGAAAAGGCTAATTAGTTTTTTCATATGCATTATGCATTATGTTCAACATTTACCTCTATTTGAGGTGGTTGAATCTTCAGCACTGGTGGTCGAACGTGAAGTTGCTGCAATGTCAAAAAGGCTAATTAGTCATGGGATGACATGAGCTCACAAGTTTCCATTTCGATCGATTCTCATGTTCAACACCGAAATTGATTGCCACATTATGACCAAAATGTACTCAATCATTTGATCATAATGTAGCAAGTTAACAATACTACGTATCAAAGTGAATTGATGAGGTTATACACGGTAGACTAAAATAGCACGAAGAAATATAATTAACGAAGTTACGTACCAGTAGGTGTAGACGATGTTACTCCGGATGGGCTAGTGCTTCCTTGATTCCAGTCTAAAGACGGTGAAGGTGAATCTACATCAAGCAAATCGATTACAAAACAAACCATTCCAAACTAAGTCACGACTTAAAGTCATACAATTATACAAAATCAGAGCAAGCTAATTCTAATTAAGATGCATATATATACCAGGGCATAATGTGTTATAAGTAGAAGTGATCCCGCACATCAAGAGTAGCTGAGACATAGTGTCGGCAAGGGTGGCATTCGCATTAAGAATAGTCTTGGCGTTGCAGAAACACTCCCTATCGTTCACTATATCCTGATTGAGCACCGTACAGCACGTCGTCGATTGGCTGCTAGCACAGTTCGACAACCTTTGCCAACACAACCCTTGCTGAGCCGACGTGGCCTGGAAGTGCATCGACAGCACCGAAACTACCATTCCCACCACCACTACCATGACTCCCATCTTCATTTCTAAGCGTTCTCCCATTATCTTTCCTTATTCTCTCTCATCTATAAATAAGATGTCACATACATATCATACGTTCAGCAGCATGACCAAGACCAACAAACGTATCGTTGACAATGGAGTATATAACTAAATAAATATGTTATATACCGAATATTTGCCAAGGACGAACAACTGAACAAGCTAAGACATATAAAATTAGCAGCATTATCATCAGTATGGTACAATTGACATTGTTAATAATAAATGTACGTAGAATTAATTCTTTCGACGTATCTCGGATTTTAATTGATTGATTGACTTGTTCTTGCTAAGCAAAGATGTCCCATACCATGTGCATTACTACGAACTGCTCTTCGAGAATAATAGCAATGTATTTGACTTCATATTTACATATTATTATGACAGCTAAACTGGAGTAATACGTGAAGAAAACTGCATGCAAATTAAACAAACTTGTTAACAAAACTCATCACACATTATTTTTATGTCAATTTGAACCTTGAAATTTTGAAAATTCATTTGTTAAGTTTCTAATTGACCAACCTCTCTTGTTCATATTCTTCAACTAACGTAAAATTGTACAGTTTCTTTGTTGACATTTGACAAAATTTCAATTCCACACTCTGTAATTTTTATTTCTTTAGTCGTTGTAGATGCAATCATGCAAATGACCTGGTGCTGCTACCGAGATTCAATGGATCAAAAATAGTCTTGCATCCATAAGTTTTGCCCTAAGTTGCTAACAATTGTTATATGAAATATTTTTCTAATGTATTTACGTTAAGTGGCACTTTGCAATAATATCTACTCCTACAAAACAATGTCAACTTAGCTTGCTCGTAAATAATTTTATAAATACTACTTAATTATTAGTGTGTGAATAATTGTGTGACTCGCCCTAAATAGAGAGTCATGGTATTATATATATAGAGAGAAACAGATTACAACCTACGATTGTATATTTACAAGAGTGTCTTAGGCATATTACTCTATTGATTAATATCACCTTGTCTTACATATTTTAGTCACCTTGTTGACACCTGGAAAAAGTATAACCGCCCCAAAACCTAACCGAAAATCGTTTCGAAAATAATACTGATTGACTCGTTACCAATCGATCGATCGACCGATTTGATCGAATTCGAAATCGAAAAGTAGAATTCGAATTGCGTTTTTGACCAAAAACTCCTTTAGTAATATTAACCGGTTTGTTAGTAACCTGAACGATTGATTTAACCAGTTTACGAGCTATTCCAAATATTTATATCGATATTTAAAACGTCTCTAGTGGAGTCATTGAGAGTGAAACTTTAATCTTCAGGTTAAAAGACTCACTTCGTCACTCAATAGTCATTACTACAACTAGGTCCATATTTTTTTGTTATCTTACTTTCCACAGTCTTATAACTTCATTTTACCAATTTTAATTTTGTTGATGCAAATGTGCAATTATTATGAACATTGTTGTTAGTATATGTGCATATTATTTAACATGAATCAAATTTTATAGCACAACCATAATCAATTCTCTATTATAGAAATTGAATACTTTGTAGAAGCCAAAACTGTTGTAGGCCCAGCCCAGTAATACTGCTCACGTTTGATATGGGCCATGTTTTGCTGAAGCAGTGATGTTATCAAAATGGGGCTTGTGGGTTATACTAATAAGCATTAATGCTGTTATTAGTCCAAACATCTGCCAATTGATGTGTCACTCATAAGTCATAACGGTTGAACTCTATTTTGTCTCATTATATTACTTCAACTCTGTGTCTTAGAGCACTTGCAATCATGATTTATTTGGTCTTGTCTTAAAGAGACCCAAATAATCATGATGTACAATGGTAAATCTTGGGAAGATGTAAAGGATCATGGGATGATGCGTTTTAAATTGCGTCGTTGCAAGACGAAAATTGAGATCGAGTCTCTTGTGGGACCCGCGCCAGCATGGCGCTAAAAAATAATTTTTTTTTGTCCTCAAAAAACGCAAAACGACGTCGCTTTGTGCTTCGTGGAGTCAAAACTTCGCGTTTTGGCTGGAACAGAGGCAAAAAAAAAAATGAAATGGGCCTGACACTGGCAGTGTGACGCGGCCCAATGAGGGGCTTACACGCGGCACTGCCAGTGTAATTAACCCATTGTAATTGTTTTGGGATTTTGCTAATTTCGTGTATATAAAAAAATTAAAAAAAAAATTACCAAAATTCATAACTTTTCAAGATCTACAAATAGACACCCATTTTGCTATATTTTGAAACATTTTTATATTTCTCTTACTTAACAATTATTTTCGTATTTATTTAATTATTTTAAAAATTGTTTAAAATAAATTAAAATTATAAAAAATAAATAAAAATTCCCAAAAAATTTCTATAAATTCATTACTCCTGAGCCTTTGGTTCACCACAAAAAYATTYCRACCCTCACTTGAAAACACATTCAAGCTTCACTTCCAAAACCTTCCAAAAAATTCCAAAATTCGTTTTAATTTGTGAAAAATTAGCCAAAAAAATGAGTAACTATCCTTACAACCAAGGAAATTCCCAGAATGTACCTACATTCAACTCATGGGAAGAATACCAATCCTACACCCAAATGTTGTTATCCAACACCCCTTCGTTTGTCGTTAATCTCGGTGAACAAACTCCDAGTACTCAAAATTTCTCGACTCATAACTTTTCTTATTATCAAGATCCCAATACTCAATATTATGATGCTCCAACTCCAAACCAGGGAAGCAGTAATAGAGATTGGGTTCCTGAGGAAGACAACGAGGAAGATGATGAAGAGGCAGTTGCTGAGGAGCCTATCCTTACACCGGCTGTTCTAGGCAAGATGTCTAGAGGCAGTGGTGCATCTGCTAAAGGCAGCAAGAGGGCATGGTCTCACCGTGAGGAGGAGGCTTTAATCGCTTGTTATATGTTGCACTGCACGGACCAAGTCATGAGCACCAACCAAAAGTCATGAGCACCGCTACAAGATGTGCTACTACCTCACTGACGGCATTTACCCAGATTGGGCTGCATTTATTCAAGGAATCACACAACCTCAAACCGACAAACATCGATTGTTTGCCGAACGTCAAGCCGCAGTCAGAAAAGATGTCGAACGAGCCTTTGGAGTCCTTCAAGCTAGGTTTGCGATCATTAAAAAGTCATCGCTTGCTTGGGATGAAGAAATACTTAGTAACATAATGATGGCTTGCATAATAATGCACAATATGATTGTGGAGGATGAAAGGGACATATCGAGGCTATGCAGATCAACAGAATTTGATGAAGATCGGATCGAGCGACGCCCAAGGCAGAGACGGAGGCAAACAGAAGCTGGTTCTAGCGCACCTGTTGAAGAGGACGAAGAAAGCTTCACTTATCGAGTTGAACGTCCGTTCAACATGGACCAATATCTAGCTAGGAGAAATGAGGTTCGTGATAGGCAGATACATTATCGGTTGAAAATGATTTAATTGAACACATTTGGAACGTTTATGGAAGACGTGATAATCCATGAAATAAATGTAATTTAGTTGCACTTATAAGTTAATTAGATTTTGCCTATAGGTTTTTACCTTTCATTTGAAAGGGTTTTTCCTATTTTAGGCTATTAAATTTCAATGTATTTCTTTTATAATGTTAATTAGGAATTGATCAAGTAAATTTGTTGAATTAATTATTGCGGTATGTTAATTAGAAAAAAGTAAGTATTCCGAAAATAAAAATTAATCCTATATTATTCAACAAATCCATAATTAACATACTATGAAATTAATTTTCACTAATCCGAAAATTAACAACTAATTAATCCGAAATTAAGTATTAATCCAAAAATAAAAATTAATCCGATATTAATCAACTAATCCATAATTAACAACTAATCCGATAATTTTCAACTAATCCGAAATTAACAACTAATTAATCCGAATTAAGTATTAATCCGAAAATAAAAATTAATCCGATATTAATCAACTATCCATAATTATAAACTAATCCGATAATTTTCAACTAATCGAAAATTAACAACTAATTAATCCGAAATCAAGTATTAATCCGATAATTAAGAGTTAAACAAATTTAATATAGCGCTAATCTTGAGTGATTATAAGCTCTAATCTTAATAAAACTATATTAAAAGGGAATAAATTAAAGGAAAATGATGAGTTGGATGAGAGAGAAAGTGTTGTGGGGTAGAGTTAAATAGTAGCAGAGAGAGGGATGAAGTGATTTTTTGGGTCATGATTGTAATGAAAAGGGAACTATTACCCTCATTAGGGGAAATAGTAACCCTCCTCCACAGTAAGGTAATGGTTACCCTCATATTGGGGTAATAATTACCTCATTTCTCTCTTTTTTTAATCACAAAAAAATCTCTCTATCACAGTCTTAACACATGTTTTCTTGTTAATTTTTTCAAATTTAACTTTTATTATATCCTTAATATATTACCCCCGTACCAAATGAGGCCTAAATAGGAGTATTCCGAGTCCAGTGGTGGTAGACTGGTAGTAGTAGCCCATCAATAGCTCTCTTGCCGGTTGTCCACTATCGTTAGCAAGTCTTAGAATTCTACGGTATTTTGTTATAGGCTAAAAGACTTGTTGAAAAATTGTTTCTGAGCTTCAACCAACTTAAATTTTTAGTTGTGATAGTCTATTAACACTTATTGGTGATTGTCTATATGTATTTAGCCGCGCAAACTCGTCAAGGAAAACAAAAAGAGCRAGTTTTTAAGAAACCTCAGTAAAGACATGCTACACATCAATGAACGAAAGGAAAAGAAAGGGCAAAATGAAGGGATACACCAATACATTAAAGATTGTAACACTTCATTATACATTTATACATCATTCTAAATTTATTYATACCTAATGATCCATACAATACATGGATATGCACAACAATGAGTTTGTACATTATATAATCACCACGTACGCCACCACCACCATTAACGACTACACACATTTACATTGCCTTAGCTTCTCCCCTTTTCTCACATTGTTGCATTAATTTTTAAAAAATCATGGTAATCAAAGGAACCTTCTTCCTTTCTCCTTGGTCGTTTCTCAAACTTGAACGTGGAAATCGTTGCTTATTAGATATTTATATTTTAAGCCGACTAAGCACTCCCGATAAAAACTTTACAATAGTCGTCCAAAAAACGCCCACCACTACGAATGAATGTGAGCCGACTAAGCACTCTCGACAAAAACTTTACAATAGTCGTCCAAAAAAGCACTCCCAATAATGATGGGGCAGCAAAGGTGTATGATAACAACATGATGTTCATCATCAAGAACTGTTCGTTAATTGGTACATCGCGCATTAATTAGTTAATTACTCGTAATAAATAATATCCTGCTAAGCTAAATCAATAATTAATTAAACTCAAATGTCCGAATTTGAAAGTTGAAAATGACGGTATGATACGTAAATCGTGACTGGCACCAATGCATTAGGCCTAAACGAGTATCCAAAGCTGGCACTACAAATCTACAATTGCCAGAATTAGTTTATTGGTAATGACGGGTATTAGTTATTTTCATTGCTTAAACTACTCCTCCTAAAACCATCATTAACGTACATGTAGCTCTTCATCAYGATCYTCCAGATCTTAAGCTCTGGCCCACTGCCAAACATACCACCTTCATTTGCAAAATATGATTGAACCCCTGTTTAATTCTTTGAGGAATTCATCGTGATATACTTCTTTGTGAGGGAGTGAAGCCTATTGGTTCTAAGTGGTTTATAAACAAATTTAGACCTGAGATCGGCACAGTTGGCTCAGCTCGTTTGGTTGCTAGGGGGGACAAACAGGTTGAAGGGAAGGACTTCCAAGCACACTTTTCAGTCCAGTCTCTAAGTACAACTGTCAGAATTGTCATGGCACTTGCGTGCTGACATAAGTGGATATCAACAACTGGAACATCAACCAATGCTTTTTTCATGGATTTTTGATGAAGTGTCTACATGCAACCACCTCCTGTTATGATAAGGCTAAGGGATGGTTTGCAAATTAAAAGATCTTTGTATGGCTTAAGACAGGCATCCAGGCATGGAATATTGAGCTCAGCAAATTTTTGTTAACAGGCTGGTTTCAAGCAATCTGTACAGGATTATTCTTTGTTGTTAGATCTTTGATGGTTCTTTCACAGCAGTTGTAGCTTATGTGGATGACTTGCTCATTACTGGAAATGATACATCTTTGATTTCTGATCTTAAGGTCAAATTGGATTCTGCATTACAATCAAGGATCTAGATCCCTTAAGTACTTTCTTGGATTGAAGTCTCTAGGTCAGAGGCTGGGATTCTTCTAAATCAAAGAAAGTATATTTTGGACATGCTGATGATGCACATATGATGAATTGTTAATACTGCTCCCTTTCCTTTCTCCAAAGGGTGTGAAATTGATATGATTTGATGGTGAGCTATTGTCAGAACCTGAGGCATACAGGAAGATTATTGGGAGATTACTGTTTTGAATCTTACTCGACCTATATTTCTTATGTAACTCACAACTCAGTCAATTCTTGTCTGCACCAAAGAACACCACATTTTCAGCTGCTGTGCATGTCTTAAAGTATCTCAAGGGTACCTTAAATTTGGGATTGTTCTATCCTGCAAATACACCATGATTTTGAAAGCCTATTCTGATGCTGATTGGGCTCATGTGATATTCTGGGAGATCCTTAACTGGAATATGTGTGTTTTTGGGGATTCTCTTATTTCCTGGAAAACAAGAGCAAAAGTTGTGTCTAAAAGTTCCACAGAGGCAGAGTATAGAAGTATGAGCAAACACACAGTGAGTTGACTTGGATTGAAGGTTTGCTCAGTGATTTTGGGGTGTCTGTTCCTCAGCCTATTACATTATATTGTGATATGTTTCTCGCACAGCATATAGCAGAAAATCCTTGTTTTCATGAGAAAACAAGCATTTTTCAAAGAAGGGTACCAAGATTGATGTTCATTATTCAGGGAGAATGTACAATCTGGTTTTGTTTGCACTTCTCATGTTAGATCATCTTTAATGCTTGCTGATATTATGACAAAAGCTTTGGGAGCAGATCAGCATAAATTTCTTTCTTCCAAGCTAGGTCTTGTGATTCAGCCTTGTTTAGCAGATTGGATGCCTCTTCATCACAAGTCCAGCTTGAAGGGGGGTTAGAATACAGCTCTGACACTTTGTTAGAGTTTGTTAGAGTTTGTTAGGAGTTTGTTAGCATTCTCTTTGTATATAAACACTTCCTTGTTAATTATTAAACGATGAGTTCATTTCTGATCAATAAGAATTCTCTTCTTCTCTCCTCTCTCAATCAAATTCCTTTCATCTTCACAAATAATATCTTCATCGAGGAGCCATACTGAGCTATCATGACTCATGATCATGTGCTACAAGGACCACTCTTCATCTATAGGTTTCATAGATTTCGATTTTTTTAATGTCAAATTATTTATCGACAAATTTAAATTATCCTACGTATCATAAAAAAAATATAAAAAACTCAAGGATAATGGTAAACTCATGAACTGAGGTTGTTTAAGAGAATTTCATAAGTTACTCATGTCAAGACTCATTTGCTAAAATACTCCATAATTAAACGTGTTCAACTAGAAGTAGTCTTAGGATGGATGACCTCTTAAAAATTTCTCAGAGTGCGCATAAGGGAAGACAAAATACGTCAAAAGGCCATATAGACACGTGGGATCATTTTGTCAGTTCAAGATGTCCTTCGAGTTTGAGGTGTTACAAAGAC
>SNQN01002218.1:0-21838 GCA_008642245.1 Bassia scoparia | reverse complement strand
TGCAGTGTCTTCATTGAACCTCATGTTGATCTTCTGCATCGAGACTGTTCCTACCTGTGTTCGTAACTCGGCGGTGTCAATGGCCGCCAAGCACTCGTGTTTGGCGGAGCCTTCGCACCGCCATTGTGGCAGCAGGAGAAGATCCATTCATCGCTTACGGCGTGTTCGGGTTGTGATCGCGGTGTGCGAATGCTCGCCTTTTTCTTGCCGAAACAAGGGAACTGCGCTGGCTGATACCATGACGAGAAGAGGACAAGGCTCAAAAGCTAGGCACTTCTGGGCAACACATTAATTCGTTCGAGGCTTTTTTTTCTTTTTTTTTTTCTTCTTCTTCTTTTGGTTGTATGTGGAGTTCATGATGTTTGTTGTCATTGATTACTCATCATCAGATTCTTCTTTTTTTTTTTTTTTTTTTCTTTTTTTTGGTTAGTAGGATGAGGTCAATTTTGTGGCAGATATTTACTAGTTGAGCTACAGTACTATACAATTGGTAGGCTTAGCTAGCTAGTTGGCAATATTAATGTTATCTATCACATTCACATACTTTGATTTATTCAAATTTTCTAGTATAAGTTGATTGCATTTGCAATTTCATTGTTAAGCTAGAGTTTCACATTGGCCATGGTATGTGTACATTGCTGCAGTGATCGAACGAGCGAGCTGCCAGCCTATACGACTCTTTTGAGTTACAGGCTTTCAGCTTGCCGTGCAATTCCGCTTCTAACTCATATTATCATTATGCACTAAATAACTTGAAGTGCTAAAACTAAATTGCTTGGTGTATTGGTTGAGTCTTGAGTCAGAATCAGAAACAGAAAGTCTCCCCCCGTTACTCGTTCTTTGCAATGTTTGATCCAAAATAGCTCAAGCTCCCATAAAAACCGTTCGTGTTGTAATGAATAACGGGAAGGAGTAAGAAGTATAAACATACCAATTACTCATCTTAGAAGAGTCAAGAGGTCATGGAGCTTTAAGCACAAATTTTAAATCTTCTTGAAGATTAAACTGTAAACAGAAAGAATGTTTTTTAAACTGTAAGTAAGGAAAAGGATGAAGAGTGTCATATTCAATCACGCCCACATTATACATACTAGTGTATGAAGCCGTTGATTATAGCGACAAATATAGGTCCCAATGAAAGAATATGCACGAACCTATAACTCCAGGAGATAGAGCCACATCTAAAGCCACCTCAAAGCACGATCGTCCGCGTGGTCTCTGAAAACCGAAACTAGAGCGAGACATGGGCTGGAGGGGCGTCACCGCCTGGCCTATGAGGCGGCATCGTGCCAACACCTAGTCCAGCCGCATTTGTAGGTCCTTTTTTTTAAAATAAAACACAAAAGTATGCATAACGAGGCTGGACTTCTGCTGTCAGCGGATGATTATCAACGAGTCGAGTATGGCGCGCCATCGCAGGATGTCCCTGGGTGAACAGTAGTTGGCAGGTACGTGTCCCAGTTGTTAACCCACATTTTGTTCAAGGCCAATAGTTGAGCTATTAAGGGCGCCTGGGCCGCGCAGACCAGATGAATCCAATAATGTATACATATACTGAGTAGTTTAATTAATTAAAAAGTCAGAACAAATTAAAGAAACACATAAAATCAATCAAGCGAGCAACTTCCTAATATTATAAAATCTCCAAGATAGAATCGTGAAATAGCGGGCTAACCCTTATTGGGATACACAGGATAACTACCTTCTCCGCATTCTTTATTGGTGTTCTGTGTCGTATAAAATCACAGAAAATACTACATAGGTACGACAAACCATATAACTGCACAGAGGAAAGAGAGCAGCTCAAACCCAACTTGCACGTACATCAACTTGTCAAAATTTCCTACCACCACCACCAATATACTGCACACCCCGCTCAACAACGTGAACCCGATTATAGCAATCCTCCTATTCAACCTATTGATCAGAACAAACGTCAGGAACGACCCTGGCAGCTCGGACAGTGCGTTGAGTGTGACACTCAGATAAAGGTTGAAAGGCAAGTTCCCTAGCGCCAAAGGCATCCCGTAGTAAACGACTCCAATCCCGACACACATCCCTGAAACRGTCAGCAATCGTCTGAGGGCCCAMGCCCTCGACATTAGGATCCTCATCGCGGAGTACACGTCCGTGTCGTCTCCGCGAGGGGCCTCCTCCTCACCAAAGAAGCTCAGKGTGAGGCTGCTTTGGTGCAGGGTCGCAATGTTCTTGAGGGCGTCCATGGCCTCCTGCCTACGCCCTCGGACCAGCAACCAACGCGGGGACTCCCTAACGAATACGAACACGAGCACACAGTACACCAAAGCCGGGACCGAGGTCCACATGTACARCGCCCTCCAAGAATTTCCYCCGGTGAGAAACGCAATTCCGGGGAGAGATAAGAACCCGAAAGCGAAACAAACGAATCCGACCACACCGACCTGACCGCGCCACTGCTTCCCGACCACCTCCGTGGCTAACACCAACGAGCACGTCCCAATCGCCGCCCTCCCGAACCCGGAAACAAATCTCAGAAACGCATATATCCAAATATTGCTAGCAAACAATGCCGTGAATATCCCGGACAGAGACATAGATAAGCACGAGATCAAAAGCAGATTCTTACGGCCGAGCCACGAGTCAGCCAGCGTGGCCAACACGAGCCCCCCGATGAGGCACCCGATGAAAAACGACGACGCAGGGAGCCCCGTCAGGAACGAGTTGGCGCATTGTAATCCGTACTCGGAAATAATCGTGGCCTGCGTGGGGGCGTCCCACTTCCACGTGGCGCCCCCAGGCAGATCGCATATGTCGGCCCCGCAAGCCGCCGACGTGCAATGCCACGCTGGCTCGGCGTCCGTAAAAATGGAGATAAACGTCTGCTGGGCGTCGAACGCCCAAGCGAGCGACACGAGGATGCACTGAATCACCTGGGCCCARCCCAACGTCCCGATGCACTGCTCAATCCGATCGTTGACAATCTGATTCTTGTTCCGAGCGCGGTGGTGTTGATCGATGTCAACGTGGAACTCATCTTCGGTGTTGTTACGAAGCAGGGGAGAACTATCAGCCATGAATCCCGTGCCTCTGTTTTTATTCTTTTAGGGATTTGAGAAAATTGAATAAAAACAGAGAGAAGCTAAAGTACTAAATTGGGGAGACCGATGATTAACAATTAATTAATTAATTAATTAATAATTATTATTATGGGGAGGTGTGTGAGAGAGAAGGGGTGTCAAAGGGAGTATTTAAGGGAGGAAGTGGTATTTGAGGACAAAAATCAATTGGGCGATGGATGGATGATGGATGGATGGATGGATGGATCGATCAAAGCATGTGGGTCAAATCTTATATAGCATGAGTCATTGAGTCGGTCGACGTGTAGATGAATATGATCCTATGCATTGATGGGAATCCTACCAATCATCTTACGACACGTCGCTTTTGTTAAGATAGATATAGTAAGATGCATCAGTTGTGAATTATTATGATTAACAACATGATAATATGATATATATGATTTTAACTCCATTAAAAAAGATTCTTATGAAGGAGGGAAGGACCTCCAAGTTCTGTGGTGTACGATCGTACTTTTTTTCATTTAGAATTGCTTTTTATGTACCGTTGATTTAAGGAGACATCATTATTCATTGCTTCGTTAGAGATTTAGAGTGCATCAATCATATTAGGAGTGCGGTGACCGCAATAACAGCCGATTGTTATAGGTGGCGGTCGACAATTCTCTAACAATTCATTTATCCATTATACTCCAATATTTTTAAAATCAATTACAATTATAGATTATACTATGTTATTTTGTTTCTTTTAAGTTATATACGAGGACGTAATTTAATTGGTTAATTTTGTATTAATAATTTATCCGGATAAATAATTTTCGTTGCTAAGAAAATCATAATTTTATTTTTTAAAAAATATAAATAAATACTCGAAACTAAAATGTTTGAAAGAGAAGATATAAATATGATGAATTGATGATACTCAAACTTTAGAAAATAAGATAAGGGCACTACTAATATATCTATATCTATATATGTTTTGTTTAATAGTAAGATATGATAAAAATTGTTACTCCGTAAATATAGTTTTGTTATTATTTAATTAATATATTTTTGTTTTGTTATCTAAATTTAATTTAAAATAAATTGAGATGGGATATATCCGTCAAAAAATTGGGATAGATATAATTTTTGTTTTTTGGATGGCATAAAGTTTTTTTATAGCTTTTTTATATTTAATTTTATTTGTACAATTGTTTTTTTTTTGCTAGATTTAGGTAAGTTGGCATATAGTTGTCATTTTTTAAAAATAATAATATTTTATGATGTCATCATGTTTTAGCGGGAAATTTGTAATGAAGACCAACACGCAAGATAATATATACTGCTCAACTCAACTCGATTGAGCCGACCAATGTAGTTGTTTTTATCAAATCAAGTGAGTTAACTAACAATTTATCTTATATTATCTCATAATTTTCACCGTATGCCTACCTTAAGAAATTTTTTCATGCTTAAAAGATTAAAAAAAACTACAAAGTAATAAACTAGCTAATTAATTAAAGCAAAGCCGTTGATGTCTTGTCTATATTATATGATCAATGCAAGAGCACTAGAGCAGTATAAGAAATTACACCCATATTAATTGGCAAGTCTTAATTAAGTCATATTTATTAAAGTTACATACGATATTTGCAAATTGTAATCAATCAATAAATAGAATGGATTTATGAATCATTAGTTTGAAAATTTTACAAATAGTACTACAAGTATGTTCTATTCATTTATTTTCATTACTTATTGAATAAGATAATTTTAAATAAGTATTAATAGGTATCAATAAGTTCAGATAAGTTCAACTGGATTGCTATTCGAAGTCCGCTTTTACTGGAATCGAAGTCCACATTTCATGTGAACTTCCGAATACGCCCTTTGATTCTCCCCCTCCCTAACCACCCACCAACCTTCCAACACCGCAACCACACCCAAGACATCCTACCACCAACACCACCTACCATCAACAAACACCACCCTTAAACTTTGTTTTTTTTTTTTAATTTACTTTAGAACGACAAAAAAAATATATTATATATTAAGGGTGGGCGCCTTGGCTGGGCGACCAACCATGGCTCCACGCATGGCCCAGCCCAGGCGTGGGAGCCATGGTTGGCTCGCCCAGCCAAGACGCCCAACCTTAATTTTTTTTATGGACTTTGATTGTGTGGCGCCTTGGTTGGGGCGCCAGCAAGGCGCCACCCCCAAATTAATTATTTTTTTTTTGCTAGAGTGGTTGCGCGTGGTGGCTTGGGTTGCGGTGGGGTCAAGATGGTGGTTGCGTGGTGGCTTGGGTGGTTGCAAGGTGGCTTAGTGGTGTGGTATATATTAGGGCAAGGGTAAACGGGAAGTTCACACGAAACGTGACTTTGATTCAGTAAAAACGGATTTCGAATAGTAATCCCTAAGTTCAAATAGGATACAGTGACCCATTTTCACTTTACGTCAATATAGTGATGAATAAGAAGAATCATATATTGATCAAGGGGTTACTATATTAAGTAAAAGAGTCATTTTAATCTGGTGCACAGTAAATTTATTGTGCGTCCAATGTACTTAAGAGTTTGCCAATAATATTGATAAGTATCATAAGCTAAGTTCAATATTACTGATAATTATAATCATCATTTTCTCTCTTACGAAATAAGTTCAAATAAGTATTTAAAGTTTATATAAGTAATAGTATCAATAATTCATATAAATTTATTTAGATAAAAAAATTAAATTCAAATAAGTACAAATAATTGAAAAAACACACCTACGACTCGAGACTATGAGTATAAATTAGTTTCCTTTCACAATGACTCAATGAGTTCAACCTAACAAGCAAAAGAATAAAAGGACAAAAGCAGAAAACTTCTAAAGTACATGGAAAATAAACATACTTTAGGAATTAGGACCACATAACAACATATTCTTTGCACTAATAGTTTATGCACTGATTTGCATTTTGCAATGCTGCATATCCATCCTTGAAACCTGTGTCCACCACTAAACGCCGTTAACGGCCACAGGCCACTCTCAGTCCTTCACCAGTCTCATTTACATAGTCAAGTAGTCAAAAGAGGATAGTGCGGTTACTCCCTCCGAGGCCTTCGTATCGATTTATCCACAACAATGAATATTTTATTTCTCACATATATTTTCAATTATTGCAAATAAATTGATATCGATGAAATATTTTATTTCAACACTTAAATCTGTTGTATCATAATATATATATACATATACATATACATATACATATATATATGCACGCAATCGTGTAATTTACAATACATGAAAGACAATATCGAAAAATTCACTGTTAGTTTCATAATATGACACCCCAAACTTATAATGACTACTCATTAAAAAAAAAAAAAAATATTTATAGCATTTTTTATATATATATGAAATATTACCCAAGACTTTTTAATAACTGAAAAAGTTAGTAAAAAACATACTGAACATGAAAATATTAGGATAAAAAATAACTTCTATAAATGAAATGATAGACGGAGAGGGAGTTTCCATACGTATAACAATAGCAACATTGTAAATTACATAATTTATAAAAAGGTACATAATTCAATTACTACTACACTATAAATTTATAATGTAGAYATCAAGATTTATATGCACGTGATTCTCATACATTAATAATATATGTTTYACACTTGTGGCTCATTTGAATTTACAATAAAAATGAACGAAATATATTGACATCGTAGAAAAGCATTGTGCCTTTGAATGTTTAAGAATGAAGAGTGAATTGTGTGTGTTTTATATAGTGGAKTATGCAAGTTATTTRTTTAACCAACCTATTATAAAAATTCATTATAAGTTACATAATTTGTGTCCAAATTCATTATATGGCGTATAATTTGTATCCAAATTCATGATAAAATACATAATTAGTGTCTAAATTCATTATAAATTATATTATAGTCTAAATTCATTATGTATTATTGTCTATATTAATTGTGTTTTGATTGATTGACATGTAATTGGAAATTTGACTTTGAATTGATTGTTTTTTATTTATATTTTTTCAAAATTATATCTAAGTACTAAGGGCAATAATGTAACTTTATAGGGGGGACACCATTGCTCCACCCTTCCCTTATAGTATAGAGATATACATATACATATATATACGTGAATATGTGATAACCTTTTTGTCATCCCCTTGTTGCTAATTTAATTGAAGCAAATGGAACACTCCCTCCAAGCTTCCAGCTAGTTGCAAGTCCCATATTCGGATTATTGGTATATATAATATTAATATTCAACAATATGTTGAAATTGCAAGTTGCAAAGAATATGACCGGTTTCTTTTGATTGAACTAAACATAATAATAAATAATGAATTGAATCGAATTAAACTGAATTAAAATTTAAAAAAAAATTGAGTCCAAAGAAATCGGAGTATATAGTTAATTAATTTGGTACCATGTGTGTTTGGTGGTTTATACATAGTAGTGAGGTCCACTACGTACAAGTAGCTAGCAATATTCGTATTTGATATAGTGAGACAAGCAGTAGTACAAAATCCTACTAGGGTACTAGATCCATCTTTTCTATTTACTGTATTAATTATTATACGTACTATTATTATTGTATTACTTATTTGTAATGTATGTGCCAAAAATCAATAATAATTGTCAATGTATCTTAGGATATACGGAGTATAATCTACGGTCATGAGTTCATTCATTCAATTCGTTCATAATTCATAATTCACAATTCATAATTTTTTTTTTCAAAATAAAAAAGACGATAATAATATATAATCGGGGAAGAACCGAGGAAGGTGAAAATAAATTAATAATGCACTCCTTATTAGTACTCTAAAGATGAAAACATGCAGCATGCACCTACCTTAGTTCCTTAATTACTTCCTTAGGTTACTCCTTTGTTGTGTTGTTTCCTTGATGATGAGTTGTTTTGTAAATGTTCTCACATGCTCATCATATTCATAAAGCATATGCCTTTATTGGTTTATTATTGGAACACGCGGTCTAAATCATTTCCACCTTAATTAATATTTAATTAGAGATTATACTTTCTTTAATTTAATCCATTAAGAAACTATGATCATCTAGATGCTTCAATTCATATATGAAAAAATCATACCAAATACTTCTTTGAAGTAGAAAATTATTTTAGCCCTTTTTAATTAACCATGAGGGTGGTACTTGTTCCCAATTAATCTATCTCTAATTTAATGTCCTACACTAACTATCCAATCAACAACTTGATTTAAATTCCATCTTTGATCCTTGTGATCGGAGATTTGAATCCTGACACTTTCCATTGTAAATGTATCCTTATGAAAAAAATAAAACTAAGGTTTGAGGTATTGGTTTAATAACTAAATTTTCAAAAAAAAACAAACATAAGGTATGAGTTTAAGCCATTCCAAACTCATAGCTTATACCTGCTAATATGCTTAAACTAACCAAACGCCTCCTTAGAAGCTTGAACTATTATAGATGCCCTAATTGAGCATTGTGAATTACGTTATTTTGCTTTTTTTTTTATCATATAATACTAATTCTCTAAGCTATATATAATTCTCTAGAAATATTTGCCCCTTTAATGTTTTCTTTCTCCTTATGGTTCTCATTTCCCTTATCAATCTCTTTATCACATGTCTTTTGTCCATCTCTATACTGCTATACATTTCACGGTCACTACCAAATTTTACTGATGTATGTATCTCTATGAAAGACTTTGGGGCATGCATCTAAAAGACTAAGGGCGACAAATGGGTCGTGTCATGTCGAATTCGTGTTTGTGTCGAAAAATCCCAATCCTAACTCGACTTGATTTTTTTCGTGTCAGGTTTTTTAGACCTAATCCGACCTGAATTTTTTCGGATCGAACTTATGACCCATTTTTGACCTGATTTTTTATCTTCTGAAAATAATTCCAAAAACTAGGTGTGATGAACCCGAATACACATATTGTAACTTGAATTTTTTAAGCTACCATTTGTAATACTTAGTAATACAAAGTACTTAAGTACATACCATAATAAATAATAAAGTACCACAAGTTTACAAAGTACTTCTGAATTTGAACAACCTCCCTTACTAACGATTTGTCTATTTTTTTACAATTTTTAAAGGTTTTTTTTGGATTTTTTTTAAAGAAATAGAAGAGAGAGAAAATGATTGGTCCGGGTAGTAAAGTTAGGGCTTTGGGGATTTACCGATTTATTTTTCATTATTTTTTAAATTGGACACTTTTTATTTATTTTTCATTATTTTTTAAGTTGTACACTTTTTATTTTTCGTGTCATTTCGTGTTGGTTTCGTGTCAAAAATTTCAACCTGAACCTAACCCTTTTTTTCAGGTCGTGTTCATGTCAACCCATTTTCGTTTTCGTGTCCGAAAATTCGAACCTAACCCACTTTTTTCAAGTTGGGTTCGTGTCGTGTTTTTCGCGTCGTGTTAGTTTTTGCCTCCCTTATAAAAGACGGAGGATATTCCCTTTTAAAAATACAATAAATCCTTATGAAAAAAAACCATGGGTCTTGGTGTGGGATATATATTATATATGGACCATTGGACCTGTTGTTAACAATTTCAATTGGGGCATATGTATCATATGGTAGGGGAAAATAACGAAAAACACCAAAAACATTGTTTTGGTACGGTACCCAAAGTTTGGACTTTTGATATTAAAGATGGTTGGCACTTGGCAATATGAAATTGAAAGAATTTAAAAGTCCAAAACATTTACACTATATTTGGATAACATTAAATAGAAGGAAAATGAAAGGAGACAAGTCCTATCTCTTGTTTGAATAACATGTTGGGGAAAGGAGAGGGAGAGATCCATTTTCTCCTTCCTTCAAAATTTGGGTGACTTGGAAGAAAAATAGAGCTCATAATTTCCTCTACTTTCCCTTCCTCCTATTTTCATCCCCACCCTTTTCCTTCCAATTTGTTATCCAAACATAACCTTAGACGATAATTAGGTTCGTATAAAATTCCAATGAAGTACGTACTGTGGTTGCAAAAGTGACTTCATATCCTCATACTTGTACCGTATTAAAATAAGTGTTCAATTTAATAAAGATCAAATAATAATGTGTGTCATGTGCTTAAAATAATTTTATGCAAATTGATGCGGCACTTATCATATACAAATACAATTGAAGCTTMTGTATGTTTAACGCGGAGGAAATATCCTGAAGTCATTTTCTTTTACGTAATAATACGGATTAGTCAAGTCGTAAAAGTGCTGCCTGCCACATAATGTATGTATCAACTAGCATCAAGTAGCAAGCTAGCAACTAGTGTCAAGTAGCAAGTACTCATCAAGTAGTGTATCATCGATGTATTGTATTTTTTGGGAGGTAAGGAGGTTAGTTCCCGTTCCCGGAACCTCGCTTAGCGGCTTAGGTCAACTTGGCTCCGACTTTACAAACGAAACACCTTGGGAGTAGCGGGGAATAATAAGATAAATYCTCATCCCCAAAGGCTAAAGTGTTGCCAGTTGAGTTTGATCCCACGATTTCAAGTTTGTAAGATACTAGAGTAATTAGACCAAATACTAATTGTATAGTCGGTTTTTTTTATTCAACTTATTTTACTTTTCTAAACTTATCTAGAGTTTTTGAATTTAACAAAAATTTTCTTAAATTGTTTTATGAGAGAAAAAACTAATAAATTTGTTTATTTCAACTTATTTTTCTCGAATTAAATTTATTTTTTGTGAAAATAAGTAAATATAACTGCGACGCAACAAATGTACAACTGTAAATGCATGTTAATATGTTATGATAATTAGGTGTATCATGCATGTATAACTCATACACGTACTGACGTATGCAATTCTATTTTCTCCACTTGAACTCCCTTRCGTCTGCCTCACTCCAATTAATTAATTATTAATTATTTGTAAGCTAACAAAACAGACAGTTGCATTATTTGGTAATGCTTTTCACCAAAAAATAATAATAATAATAAATTTGGTAATGCAAAAAAAAAAATATAAATAATCTCGCTATTATCTTATGTTTTCTGTCTTGTTAAAAGTTGACAACAAATCAAATCATAAGTTTTATCAAAAGAGAAAATTGCAATTTGAATGCGAAATGTAATTGTTTCCAGTTATTCGTGTTTCTTTAAGGTTCTAAAATGCATTAATTAATAATTAGGTATTCTAACTTTATTTAATTTCTCTCAATTCACAATGATTAATATTTTCTGCTTGCCAGTAATTTTATCAAATAATATCTTCGAGTTTGTATAATCAAATACGAATACAGATTTGTATCATCAAACTCAAACACGAAATAAAGAAGAGTTGTTTGGCTTATTGCCAATTTGCAATGAGAAATATGTGTGCTCAAGAAAAGTGTATTAAACATTTTAGGATGGATTTGAATAATGTGCGTGCTCGGTAGCACATTGATGAGAACTACGTACTAGTACGTCTAGAGAAGTACTTTATAAGAGGTAATCCATCATAAACTGATCTTACCAAGCACGTGATTGCTATTTTTCTCGGAAAAAAGGGTATGAATGTATGATAGTCGCAAAAAATAGAAGAAGGTGTTGAATGAAAAATATGGGAAAAATAGCTAGCCCCCATGATAGAAAAATTATGTCAACATAAACTCAAGCATCCACCTTTGATTTCAGAATGTTAATCTTGAAAAATTACGATATGTTGTTGTTCTACTCGATCTTGATGTTAGATGAACGATTCTTGCTTCAGAATTGGGTCTATCTTATGCACCTCGATCACTTTGGACCAAAACTTTGCATGGACACCCCATATGATCCTATAGTCCTCCCACCAAAGTTTAGGGTCATTCATAATCAGGGCCCTAAGAGGTCAAATAAACGTTGACTATATATTTCGATTTTGGGTTGTTTCGGAGACTGTTTCAATTTTGCGCAAAATTTCTCCCACGCCTCAAAGATAATGGAGATGAGCCCTCGTTAAGTTTCAGCCTCAAACGATGAGTGTTGTGCCTCCCACGAGCGTTTGATAATTTGCGGGCCTTAAAAGTCACATCATATGCTCTAGCAAGTTTTGGCCCCACATTTTGCATGGCTTCATTATACGGTTACAGGAAAGAACCACAAAAGTTTAATTTCGGAAATTTTGAAAAATTTGTCCGAAAACCTCATTTTCCTGAACTATAATTTTCGAAAATAAACCGTTGGAATTGTCGTTTTAACGACCATTTCTTATTTTCCTGAAATTTAATTTCCCCACGGGTTAAGGATCACATATGATTGACCCACACCAAATTTTGGCTCCAAAAACACACTTCAACATCGCCTAGTCCCAATACAACGTACTTGTTCAACGAACAAAGGAGCCAACGAAAATCACTTCAAATGGATCTGGAGTCATTGGAACCTCAATTTTTGTGTGCCTTCATCAGATGACCATTAGAACTTAAGATATTGTTTCCGATCATTATTTAAAAACTATTAGTTTAAAAGTCTATTTTTCGTGGGTTATAATACTCCCCCGTTTTTTTTAAGTTGTTAGAGTTTTCATTTTGGGATGTTTTCAAATAGTTATTCCGAACCAATCTAAAAATAACTTTATTACTTTTTATTTACTTTAATTACTCAAACATACATTAATGAATTACTCCTATCTAAAGTCAACTTTCATTATTTTACCCAATCTATTCCCTCAAAATTATTACTTTTTTCCAAAAAAAATCACTCACATATTTACTCTTTTACCTAAATTATTCAATTATTTTATCTAACTCTATCAACTCTTAAACACCGTGCCAAATTGGTATGAAACATCTATTAAAAAAACGGAGGGAGTATTTGATTTTTTGACCTAATACGAAGTCATTCCGAAACCTTGTCTCATTTTTCCCTGAAAATTCTACAACATTGTTAAGCCAACATATGACAACATCAAATCAAGTTTTAGCAGCAAGTATCAATGTAACTTTAGGATCCAATAACAGAAGTTCCAATGACGACCCAATATCATTGTTGCTATATTATTTGCTTTGCAACTCAACTCATAACACATCGCTTCATCCTAAAATTTAGCGTGACTTCAGTAAAAGGGAAGCCACATACAGAAATTTCACGTCAATTTATAAACGTTGATCCAGACACTTGTTCATGTTGTTATGATTACATAATTGGGTGTTGGAAGTATGGAATTGATTGAATCTCTTTCACGTCATTAAAGACAAATACATTGACTCTTGGGAGTTGTGGGACACACATACAAAACAAATAAACGAAATGTTTTAATTTTGATGACCCCTTTTTTAAAGGAAGAAGGGGAAAACCATATAAGTTAGAAGGGTTTTTTCTAGGTAGGAATGAATCACAAGAGTCGCACAATTTACAACAGGGTGATTGAGTGTGAGATTTGAACATAAGCTTGTAATTTTTAGTTTTAGGTCAAGACTGCAACAATCCGAACTTGGAAGATAATTAATTTACAAGTTCATTGGGCCGTATTTGTTTTTTTTAAATAAAATAAAATAAAAAATGACAAAGTAGCAAGTAAGACAAAGGAGACTAGGCCCATATATAAAAACAAATTCAACTTCAACTAGCGCATTTATGGCCTGGTAGAAAACTGGACCTAACTGTCATCTTAGTCTGCTAAATCAGGTTACCTTAACACTTGTACATGTTAATAATTTAGTATGTTTTTTTTTTCTTGACAAGAAGAATTAGGATTTTATTAATAAAAAATAGTCAAAAGTAAGGGAGGCAAAAGCTGACACGACACGAACTCGGTCTGAAAAAAGCGAATTAGGTCCAAATTTTCTGACACGAAAACGAAAATGGGTCGACACGAATACGACTTGAAAAAAATGAGTGAGGTTCAGGTTTAAAATTTTGACACGAAACCAACATGACACGAAAAATAAAACTGTCCAACTTAAAAAATCATGAAAAAAACAAAAAAAAACTCTATTCTTCTCCGCCGTTATCCACTCCTTCTCTTCTCCTTTTCTCTCTCTTCTATTTCTTCAAAAAAAAAAAAAACAAAAAAACTTCTAAAAATTGCAAAAAAATTAGACAAACCGTTAGTAAGGGAGGTTGTTCGAATTCAGAAGTACTTTATAGACTTGTGGTACTTTATTAATTTATTATGGTATGTACTTAAGTACTTTGTATTACTACGTAGTACAAATGGTAGCTTAAAAATTCAAGTTACAATAAGTATATTCGGGTTGACCTGAAAAAAATCAGGCCATATTCGGGTTCAACATATCTGATTTTTGGAATTATTTTCCGAAGATAAAAAAATAAGTTCAAAATGGGTTATCAGGTCGGCCCGAAAAAAATTCAGGTCGGGTTAGGTCTAAATACCCTGACATAAAAGACACTTATAATCAATGGAAGAAAAAACAAAAATTCCAACAAAAATATAAAACAACTTAGAACTAGTTACATCGCAGATTCGATTTAAAATAGTCATAATAAAAAATTTTATCCGAAGCAATACAATCACAGAAATAAGGTCTTCGGAAAATTTTTGAAAAAATTGCCGAAATGTTTACCATGAGTTCATATGATAATATGATGGGTCCAAGAAAGATTTTGAGGGCCAAATTAGTCCATACGGGGGAATTTTGAGCCCGTTAAACAAAAAAGAGAAAACGTCGAAACACTCGTAGTCGGCAGTATGCTTAGTATTTGGGTACAAAACTGTTGGAATAGTCGTTTCTCATGACCGCGAAGGCGTGACAGAAATTTCGGACAAATTCGAGCCGGGTAACCGAGATGTCATTTTTTGGCAGAAAAACGTGGATTATACATCACTGAAATGAGGTCTCCGGATAATTTTTGGAAAAATTGCCGAAATGTTTACCATGAGTTCATATGATAATATGATGGGTCCAAGAAAGATTTTGGGGGCCAAATGAGTCCATACGGGGGAATTTTGAGTCCGTTAAACAATAAAGAGAAAACGTCGAAACACTCGTAGTCGGTAGAATGCTTAGTATTTGGGTACAAAACTGTTGGAATAGTCGTTTCTCATGACCGCGAAGGCGTGACAGAAATTATGGACAAATTCGAGCCAGATAATCGAGATGTCATTTTTTGGCCGAAAAACGTGGATTATACATCACTGAAATGAGGTCTCCGGACAATTTTCGGAAAAATTGCCGAAATGTTTACCATGAGTTCATATGATAATATGATGGGCCCAAGGAAGATTTGGGGGCCAAATGAGTCCATACGGGGGAATTTTGGGTCCGTTAAACAAAAAAGAGAAAACGTCGAAACACTCGTAGTCGGCAATATGCTTAGTATTTGGGCAAAACTGTTGGAATAGTCGTTTCTCATGACCGCGAAGGCGTGACAGAAATTCCGGACAAATTCGAGCCGGGTAACCGAGATATCATTTTTTGGTCGAAAAACGTGGATTATACATCACTGAAATGAGATCTCATGACAATTTTTGGAAAAATTACCGAAATGTTTACCATGAGTTCATATGATAATATGATGGGTCCAAGGAAGATTTGGGGGCCAAATGAGTCCATAAGGGGAACATTTGAGTCCGTTAAAGAAAAAACAAGAAAATATCGAAACACTCGTAGGAGGCAGTTTACTTAGTATTAGGGTACAAAACTGTTGGAATAGTCGTTTCTCTTGACTGCGAAAGCATGACAGAAATTTCGAAAAAATTCAAGCCAGGTCGCCCGGATGTCATTTTTTTGGTCGAAAAACGTGGATTATACATCACTGAAATGAGATCTCATGACAATTTTTGGAAAAATTACCGAAATGTTTACCATGGGTTCATATGATAATGATGGGTCCAAGAAAGATTTGGGGGGCAAATGAGTCCATACGGGGGACATTTGAGTCCGTTAAAGAAAAAAGAGAAAACGTCGAAACACTTGTAAGAGACAGTATGCTTAGTGTTTGGGTACATGAAAGGCTTGTCGCGTGCCTATCAAAAATACCTATGAGGTCTAACTATGCAGCTAGTGGTAACATAACCGTATTCACGAAGAATCAGCAATCATCAATTAATTGAATTAAAGCATCTAAACTAACAAAAGGATCTTTGATTTGTGTTTTTATCAAACTAAGACTAACAAGAGCGACGAATAATAGAGATTGAACTATAAGACTAAAGAATTTAGGGCTATGGTTCACTATAGCAGTAATTAGCAACAATTCGGCATCAACAATTCATAACAAGGCACAATCAAAAAGGTGTCAAAGTTCTTTCGAATCAAATAAACCATAGAACTACTCTTAACCGTATCTCTCGACCTAGGATAGTCTCGTTCTACCTATTGACATTGATCTTGTGCTAAGTCTTAATCGCTAGATCTAGAGACTCATGACTAATCAAATTATGCAATTAAATCGGGCCCTACGAAATTGATTAATATGAAGAACAATCTAATAAGAAATTGATTAATTGTCAAGTCAAGAATTGAATCAAACCAAATACATGCCAATCATATTGCCATAGATCTCCAATCGCCCTAGAAATTGAACTACTCACTCATATTGAAATTAAACATGATAATGACGATTGGGGAAAACATAATTAAAAGTATAAACAAATTAAAAACAATACTAAAAAAGATTAAAGGATAAATAATTACCAAAAGTGCAAAGAGAATTGATGAACAATTGATGATCTTTATTGAATTCCAATATTGAATGATAAAACTAGGGTTCTTGAGAATACGTAATTGAGTTTTTGAAAATAATCTAATAATATTAAAAGGTAATTTACAAAATTAGGATTTCTCCCCTTAAATACTCTTGATTTTCTGAATTAAATGAGATGCCAAATTACAACAGTGACCTTGCAATTAAAGCAAAAAAAAAGCAGAAACTCTTCGACCAAAACCGACCTCAAACCGATCGGTTTGGGAAAGTTGAAATGATTGGTTTGCTTTGCTTTGCCATCTGATCGGTGTGAGCTATTCTCTTTTGCTTAACTTATTTCCGCTTAATCCAAGCCTTGTGTTACTCCAGTAAAGCTCTGTAGTGTCCTCAATCATCCCAAAATCTATCCAAAAGCTATGAATAGATCCTGAAACTAATAAAAACACTAAATACACAATATAAGTAGCAAAAAGGCCTTAAAGAGGCCAAAATCAACCAAAAGGATAAGAGAATGTGGGGGATAAACCAAATATTAATACAATACATCAGTACAAAACTGTTGGAATAGTCGTTTCTCATGACCGCGAAAGCGTGACTGAAATTCCGGACAAATTATTCGAGTCGTGTCGCCGAGAAGACATTTTTTGGCCGAAAAACGTCAATTATACATCACTGGAATGAGGTTTCCGGACAATTTTTGGAAAAATTGCCGAAATATTTACCATGAATTCATATGATATTATGATGGGTCCAAGAAAGATTTGGAGGCAAAATGAGTCCACACGGGGGTTTTTGAGTCCGTTAAAAAATGAGAAAACGTCGAAACACTCGTAGGAGGCAGTATGCTTAGTATTTGGGTACAAAACTGTTGGAATAGTCGTTTCTCATGACCGCAAAGGCGTGATAGAAATTCTGGAAAAATTCGAGACGGGTCGTCGAGATGTCATTTTTGGTCGAAAACCGCGGATATACATCACTGAAATGAGGTCTCCGGACATTTTTTTGTAAAAATTGCCGAAATGTTTACCATGGGTTCATACGATAATAGGATGAGTCTAAGGAAGATTTGAGGGCCAATTGAGTCCATACGGGGGACATTTGAGTCCTTTAAATAAAACACGAGAAAACGTCGAAACACTCGTAGGAGGCAATATGCTTAGTATTTGGGTACAAAACTGTTGGAATAGTCGTTTCTCATGACCGCAAAGGCGTGACGGAAATTCCGAACAAATTCAAACCGGATCGCCGAGATGTCATTTTGTGGGCGAAAAACGTGGATTATAATCCATGGTTTTCGGCCAATAAACTATGTCTTGGTGAATCGACTCGATTTTGTCCATTATTTCTGTCACACTTTCAAGGTCATGAGAAATTATTATTTCAACAGTTTCGGACCCAAATACTAAGCGTGCTATCTCTTACGACCGTTTCGACGTTTTCTCGTTTTTAGTTTGACGGACTCAAAAGTGCCCCGTACGGACTCATTTTGGTCTCGAATCTTTCTTGGACCCATCATATTATCATATGAACTCATAGTAAACATTTTGGCAATTTTTTTGAAAATTGTCCGGAGACCTCATTTCGGTGATGTATAATACATGGTTTTCGGCCAAGAAACCATGTCTCAGTGACCCAGCTCGATTTTGTCTAGAATTTCTGTCGCACCTTCTAGGTGATGGGAAATTACTATTTCAACAGTTTCGGACCCAAATACTAAGCGTGCTACCTCCTACGACCGATTCGACGTTTTCTCGTTTTTTTTACGGACTCAAAAGTGCCCCGTACGGACTCATTTGGGTCTCGAATCTTCCTTGGACCCATCATATTATCATAAAATTGCAGAAATGTTTACCATGGGTTCATATGATAATATGATGAGTCCAAGAAAGATTTGAGGGCCATATGACTCTATACAGGGGACTTTTGGGTCCGTTAAAAAAGAGAAAACGTCGAAACACTCGTAGGAGGCAGTATGCTTAGTATTTGGGTACAAAACTGTTGGAATAGTCGTTTCTCAAGACTGCGAAGGCGTGACAGAAATTCCTGACAAATTCGAGTCGGGTCACCGAGATGTCATTTTTTGGCAGAAAACTGTGGATTATACATCAATAAAATGGGGTCTCCGGACAATTTTCGAAAAAATTGTGGAAATGTTTATATAATTTGTTCATATGATAATATGTTGGGTCCAAGGAAGATTTGAAGGTCAAATGAGTCCATACGGGGGACATTTGAGTCCGTTAAAGAAAAAACGAGAAAAAATCGAAACACTCGTTTCACTACAAAAAAAAGCTCGTATAGCGACGGATGTTTAGGGACGGATTCAAAGATTCAAATCCGTCCCTAATTTAGGAACGGATTTTGGAATCCGTCCCTAATTAGGGACGGATTAAAAATCCGTCCCTAATTAGCGACGGATTCATAAATCCGTCCCTAAATTAGGGACGGATTCAGAAAATCCGTCCCTAAATTAGGGACGGATTTTTTAATCCGTCGCTAAATTAGGGACGGATTTCAGATCCGTCCCTAAATTTATAATATTGTTTGAGRAAAAAAGAGTGGAAAATTTAGGGACGGATTTTAATTTTCCGTCCCTAAATTAGAGACGGATTTTAATTTTCCGTCTCTAAATTAGGGACGGAAAATTAAAATCCGTCCCTAAATTAGAGACGGATTTTAATTTTCCGTCTCTAAATTAGGGACGGAAAATTAAAATCCGTCCCTAAATTAGAGACGAAAATTAAAATCCGTCCCTAAATGTGCAGGTTTTTTGTCTATAACTTTCTCTACGGGTGTCCGAACGAGGCCCATAATATATCAAATTGACCGAAATTGCAACGCGCATCTTATGTATGGACATCCGTCCCTAAATTAGGGACGGATTTCAGAAAATCCGTCCCTAAATTAGTGACAGATTTTAGAATCCGTAGCTAAATTAGGGACGGATTTTAGAATCCGTAGCTAATTCTACCAGTACATATAAACAAATTTCGTTGAATAAATTATACAAGTTGGTATTTGGAGTAGTTGGTTGGGGCATTGGTTGGTGACTTTGAGGTCATGGGTTCGATTCCTCTCAAGAGTTGGACGAGTTGCTATTAATAGGACGGATTTGTAATTTCCGTCCCTAAATTTAGAGACGGATTTTTATTTCCGTCCCTAAAGTTAGGGACGGATTTTTATTTCCGTAGCTAAATTAGGGACGGATTTAAATCCGTCCCTAAATTTCCGTCCCTAAATTAGGGACGGATTTCATATTTCCGACGCTAAAGTGATTTAGCGACAAAGGTTTTAGGGACGGACCGAATCCGTCCCTAAATCCGTCGCTAAATCACTTTAGCGACGGATTTTGCCTATATAGGGACGGATTTTGTCCGTCCCTAAAACGAGTTTTTTTTGTAGCGTAGAAGGCAGTATGTTTATTATTTTGGTACAAAACTGTTGGAATAGTCGTTTCTCATGACCGTGAAGGTGTGACAGAAATTAAGGACAAATTCAAGCCGGGTCGCCGAGATGTCATTTTTTGACAGAAAAACGTGGGTTATACATGACTGAAATGAGGTCTCTGAACAATTTTCGGAAAAATTGCCGAAATGTATACCATGCATGGGTTCATATGATAATATGATGGGTCCAAGGAAGATTTGGGGGCCAAATGAGTCCATACGAGGTACTTTTGTGTCCGTTAAAGAAAAAAATGAAAAAATGTCAAAACACTTGTAGGAGGCAATATGCTTAGTATTTGGGTACAAAACTGTTGGAATAGTCGTTTCTCATGACCGCGAAAGCGTGACAGAAATGCCGAACAAATTCGAACCGGATCGACGAGATGTCATTTTTTGGCCGAAAAAACTTGGATTCGACATAACGTCCGCTAATGAGTAGTTGTTTGGGTGAACATACTTTTGTGATTTTTCGAATTTTTTTCCAAATTGTGAAACCATGAATCTCCAATCTCCAACAAACAATAAAAACGAAAACCTAGATAATCTGATCTCCCATAAGGGGAGATAAGAAAACTACACTCCAAACTCTCACAAAAGGAAATAATAATAAACCCAATAATTGGGGATAAAACTCTCATAAAGAGATAGAAAAACCCAATAATTGGGGATAACATTCTCATAAAGAGATAGAAAGCAGGATTAATAATGAAAAAACAAGCAAAAAGAAAGCAGTAGAATGAAAAATTGGGGCTTAC
The DNA here is from genome assembly GCA_008642245.1 of Bassia scoparia. Classification (NCBI taxonomy): domain Eukaryota; kingdom Viridiplantae; phylum Streptophyta; class Magnoliopsida; order Caryophyllales; family Amaranthaceae; genus Bassia; species Bassia scoparia. The sequence goes on along the minus strand of SNQN01002218.1, from coordinate 988 downwards.
CATCGTCAAAGAGATGATGATTGTCTCGGCAGTTGAAGAAAAGTTAGGATTTTAGAGAGTTTTTTTAGAGAAAAAAAGATTTTGACTATTATTGTTTCGCCTTTAGTAATTTAGTATGTTACGTATTACCTTAGCATAGCCTATGTATATGCGGGATTAAGGGTGACTATGCACATATAATTAACTATTCGTATGCCCAGTTTTGTTATTGAGACTAATGACCGGAATTAGAATAATTTTTTAGTGTAATTTAAATAGAAAAAACTTTTAAAATTATTATGGGAAATGAAGTTGCTCACAAGTCACAACTTTATTACCATGAGAAATAATCTTACCTCACCCTTATGTTTTTCTCTCCATGGTAACACAATTTCATAGGAATTTCTTTACCACATTACTCGGGGGAGTGATATTGAGTGGAAATGAAAATTTAAGAAGAAAATAAGATTTTTTGGGAAGAAATCTATATACCAATACTAAAGCAATCCCCACTATCATGACACGATTATCCTAAGAATAATCGGTGAAATGAAACTTAATTAATCAATTAAATGAAAAGTGATTATTAAGTGACCTTAAGAATTGACAATCCTCTCTATATTAAATTTTCTTTGATAAGAAAATGATAAAATATTAGGTGACAAGTACATAATAAATTTATTGTGCATCAAATCGGATTGACTCTTTTGGTCAATATAGTAACCCTTGTAATCAATATAGTAACCCTTTTAATCAATATAGTAACTCTTATTATTTACCAATATATTGATGTAAAGTGAAGAATGAGTTACTATATAGATTAAAAGGATCACTACTATATAGATTAAAAGGATCACCATATGCTTGATGCATAATAAATTTATTGTACATCCGAATATCCGATGCATATGATAGCTTCTGTAAAAAATATTAAAACATTAATTTATACATTATCTCTTACTAATTTATCGCCCATGCATGCATATTACAATAATCTATTCTAATATGT
>SNQN01002217.1:39596-70198 GCA_008642245.1 Bassia scoparia | reverse complement strand
TGTATTTTTTGTGATTGATTAGTGTGAAAGAGAGATTATGGAGAGTTTTGAATTGCACTTCATATGATAATTTTCATTGATGTTCGATTAGGCACTATGAGCATGTATTTATAGGCGTTTTTGGGAAAAAGATAGATAAAATACGAAATCAAGCATACGGATAACAACCGTATATACGGTCACTTGGACCATATATATGGTTTTGGTCAGCGATCCGTGCTTAATTTATTATTTATCTATCTTTTCGTTCGGGAATTAATATATGTGTTTTTGCATCTAATCTACTATCCAATTAACCTTTATCCACTTTTGGATAAACTTGGTGAACAAGGTTAATCTTCTAGAATATTCCGAATCATTCCCGAATTAACTGGATTTATTTACGAATTTCTCAATTCATTTATTTTCGAAAATCATTTTTAAAAACTTGTAAAAATCATAGAAAATCAACGAAAAATCAGAACAATAATATAAAAATACTGGCAAACTCAGAAAAATGAGAAGAACAAGATGAAAAGTGGAAACTAGAAGAATAACCTACAGAAGATATTCTAAAAAATCCTAAAAATAAAGAAAAAAGCTTAGAAATAGAAAATAATTAAAATGCTTAAAAATAAATACTTTTTGCCTGTTATTGTGCTCTCGGTGTATGATTTCAAACTCAACCTTTTCAACTTGTGCAAATGGATGTGGTTTGATGGATGTGGTTTATGGATTTTGTCGCAACTTCCGAAATAAAATCTATTTCAATATATCGTAGTTTTCCGCATCGACTATTCAATTTGAGGAGACACTTTTGATTTACAGGCCGATCGCCAATTGCGGTCAGTAAATCGAGCGGGCAGCGGTCGGTAAATGGTGGTCGCTGATCGAAAAACATTAATCGTTGGTCGGTGTTTTCCCGATCATGAAAAAGCGGTCCAAGAATAACATTTAAATGAAAATAATTTTACCGATCGCTATAGGCGGTTGGTAAAAAAATTTCATTTAAATATTACTCCCTTCGTAATGCAATAATAGCAACAATTGAATTTTCACGTATTTTTAGGAAGAGATTTAACAATATAAATGAGCAGATTAATCTAAATAATTTTAACACAATGCAGAGTGGGCTGATAAGTTTATTGTGTTAAAATTATTTTGATTAATTTGATCATTTACAATGTTAAATCTCTTCCTCAAAATGTGTAAAAATTCAATTGTTGCTTTTATTACGTTACGAGGGAGTATTTTTTATCGGCCGAGACTAAGAGGATGAGAGAGAATACAAGATAATAAGAGGATGAGAAAAGAGAGTCAGAATGAGAGGATGAGAAGATAGAGAGTAAAAATGAGAGGATGAGGAGAGAGACAGTGATGAGGCAAGAGAGGGTGAGAATGAGAGGATGATGAGAGAGAGGTGATAATAAAAGATAAGGAGAGTAAGGGTGTGTAGGCTGTATGAATGAGGGAGTAGGTGGGTGAGAATAAATTTCGTTCAATTTTTTTATTTTTAAGTTTACCGACCGTTGACATTTTTACCGACTGAAACCGTGGACGGTTTGATATTTACTGACCATCACCAACCGTCTTTACGATCAGTAAATTCTTACCGACTGTCACCGATCGTGTTTTCGATCGGTGATTTGTTCAATGGTCGTTGTTGGTCAGTATCGGTCGGTAATTACCGACCGCATTTAAGCCAGTCGTAAATTTCGATCGACCGAGAGCTAATTTCTTGTTGTGGTTTGGGTAGGTGTCGTGGATTTGTGGGTTTAAGTTTCGAGGGTGGCTAAGATGGTTTCAAGGGGTTTCGAGAGGTGGTTGAGGGAGTTTCGAGGAGTAAGTCAGGGATCCATGTTTCGAGGGGTGGGGAAAGTTTTTCAAGGGTGGTTAAAGGGTGGGGGAGGGTTTTCGAGGGTGGCTAAGGGTTGGGGGAGGAGTTTCGAGGGTGGATGAGAGGTAGGGGAGGGTTTGCGAAGGTGGTTAAGGTGGGCTTGGGTGTGTCGTGGTGGTGGGGCTAGGGTCTGGGTGGTGCATGGTGGCGGGGTTTTGGTTTGGGTGGGTCGTGGTGGTGATGATGTGGGTTTGGGCGGTGAGGTTGGTGGGGGCATGGTGGTGGTGTAGGATTTTGGGAAAGGGAATGGAAAAGGAGGAGGGGGCGGGGAAGGGAATGGAGTAATAAGAATTTAGKGGAATGGGGAGGGCAAACGGAATGGGAAATAATGTCTAACAAACATTAACAAAGGRATTAAGGGYCGTTTATTCCTTTTCCCTTTCATAATTACCCCAACMAAAAAACCCTTGAATGCAATCCTTGTTATTCTTCAAAGTTGATCACTAGTGAGTGGAAGACGTAAACTTATTAGAAATCGAAACTGGTTAAATTTCTTGTGTACTTTACATTATTCTGCTGCGTACATAACAATTCTCTTACTGCTCTCCCAATTTAATTTTAGAAATTTACAACACTTGACAAATACTCAATTATCCCCCTTCCAGAGTATCTCTTACACTTTCAATTACAAGTAGTTCTCACACCCACCTACCCATTTGTTAATATTTGTGTTTTTGTATATGTAGCAACTATTTATAATTGAAGGGAGTACAAATGTATAACACAATTAAAATGGATATTAAGTTAAATATTTCCTTCAAAAAAATAATGTTAAGTATTTTTGTTTAGTATACTCCATTATGCCTCGTACAATTTTTGCATTGGTAAAATTAAAAGGGAAATTTCCTCAGGTGCCCCTGAGATTTGGCCTAATAGCTCCGGTGCATCCGAGGTTTGAAAAACGGATTAAGTAACCCTGAGGTTAGTACTTAATAGCTCACGCAACCTTACCCCATTAAATTTGACTGACGACGTTAGAATTATGCTCACGTCGTTTGTTTGTTAGTAATTTAACCATTAAAAACTCTTAAAAATAAAAATAAATACTTAACTCTCCTTTCTACTTCCTCCTTCCTTCTTCCTCTTTTATCCTTCAAACCACCTAAGTAGCCAAACCGCAGCCACCATGACACGACAACCACCAGCAGACACCCAAGTAGCCCAACCACACAGTGATCAAGCCACCACATGTACAGTGTACCACCCCACCAACATGATTCACCCACCAACCACAATTCATCTTACCACTACGCACCAATCACTGCACCCTCGTCGTCGCACCAACAAACCGAGATTTGAACCAAATTAAAAGCACACATTAAACCCATAAAATGAACTAAAAACGAAATTTCCTGAATGCAACATCAACAAAATCAAAACTAACAAAACTAACAAATTAAAAATCAAATTGAAAGTGACAAATTGGAAACAAAACTAACTAAACCAAATTGAAAGTAACGAATTGGAATTTAACAAAATCCAAACTAACATTTAACACCAAAATCAAAATAAAAGAACATATTAAAAATTTTCATTAATAGAGACAAAACGCAACATTGACAGCAACACCGAACAAGAGATAGATAGAGGACAGAGAGTAAGACGTCGTCGAATTAGGGCTGCAACGCAACAACAAGTAGCAAACAAGAGGTGGGAGAAGCAATTTGTGGATGAGCACACGAAGCTTCATTCAATTATCAGGCCACGCACGCACTCGAATTCGCCCACAAAACAAACTAGACCTCGTTGTGTGCGTGATACTTAACCGAGATTCATGGTCGAATCTAGTCGAATTGGATGTGGGTGCTTGGTGGTCAAATGGGTGTGCTTGGTGGTATTAAATTTGTTATTTTTCCGAGGGGGTCTTTATTTAGTTAGTAGTTTAAGTGTTAAATTGTTTAATTAGTTAATTTTAGTTGTTAATTAGTTAGTGTAAGTGTTAAATGAATGGAAAAGTAAAGGTGTCAGTTAATTTTTAACGCACAATGTTACGTGAGCTATTACCTCCTAACCTCAGGGTTACCTGATCCATTTTTTAAAACCTTAAGAGTATCAATCAATCAACAATCAATCATAGCCTAATCCATATGGGGGTCGGCTAACATGAACAAATGTGATTATCCGGGAGGTCATCCAATAAATTTCTCCTCCAACTCCTCCGATCGAGAGCCTACTCCTTTGCAAATCCATACTGCTTCGATCTTCTAACTCCTTCCACCATCATTTTTTGGTCTCCCTCTAACTCGTTTAAAATCCCCTTGACCACTCTTTTCCACTCTTCGCACGGTGCCCCCTGAGGTCTCGTCTTAATGCCCAACAACGCAAGCGTTTCCCTAACTTTGCAATACTGCAAGCCAACTTTCCTGGCGGATAAATCATTTCTTTCGATCTCGTAGATGTTCCGCACATCCATCTTAACATCCGCATCTCGCGTGCCACCTTTTGAAACTCTTTTTGAGGCCCACATTCCGTACCATAAAGCAAAACTGGTCTATAGAGCCTGTAAATTTTCCCTTCAGCTTTTAAAGGGATCTTCGATCGCATAACACTCCTGTAGCCGCTCTCCATTTAACCCACGCCTGATTAACATCCTCTGCGCATACTGGTCATATCCCATCTTTTGGATATTGACCCAAAGATACTTAAAGCAATCACTAGGTCAGTCCTTTGCCATCCAACTCCACACCACATCATTGGTCCACTGAGACCAATCGACATTCCAATACTAGTCTTATCCGACTCTAGCTTAAATCCTCGAGTTCCACCTTTGTCTCATTGCTCAACTTTGGCATTAACCCAGGTTCTATTCATCACCAAACAATATATCCGCACATAACATACACATGGTACCTCCTCTTGGATTGGCCTTCACTTCATCTATAACCAATGCAAAAAGGAAAGGGCTCAATGCGACCCTGATCAAAGCAATCGTTATAGGGCAGTCCTTTGTCATCATCACAAGTCTAACATTTGTTTGACACACCCCGATACATGTCTTAACTAGGTAATGTACCTCCGGGGAATACCTTTTTTTCACTTCCACAAAGTACATCTCTTGGTACTTTGTATAAGCCTTTTCTAGATCGATAAAGACCATATGAGAGTCCTTCTTCCCTGCCTATAAATCCATCCATTTGTCTTAACAAATGAATTATGCTTTTTGTGGATCGCCCAGGCATAACCAACTGTTTTCGATATGCTAGTGCATGCCTTAACCGTTGTTTATTCCGTCCCACAACTTCATCGTGGTGACTTATAAGCTTTATTCCTCGGTAGTTACGCAATCCTAGCTCTCCTTTGGTTTTATAAATTGGGACCAAGGTGCTCTTATCGCAATCTTGAGGGATCCTCGAAGTCTTCATATTTGTAAACACATCGTTACCAAGTAGATATACAACTGGACATAGAACCTTCCAGGAGCACCTCAATCGTATACACTCAGCCAAACTGGCTAATTCTTTACGATGTGGTAAGTTCGATCTTCGCAATGCAACCCACTTAGCTCTCACTCTTGTGACCTGCGAACAGAGACGCCACATTGATTTGCTCTCTTACTCTACATCAGACGACATTCTGTACACGGCCCTGACGATTCAGTAATAGATCATTCGAAATACTTCCATCCCCTTGCTTGTTGATGTCCTCAATTGACCAACACGCTTGGGGGATCTGTATCTTGAGGAGTCAACTTATGCGCTATACGATTGTATAGCCTTCTAGCCTCTGACTTGCTTTTGCATCTGTTATAACTCTTTGTACTCCTTCTTTGTAGTATAGCCTCTGCTACCATCTTACGTGAGGCCTTTCTTTTAGCTTGCCGGAACACCACGTACTTTTGCTTTATCCTTTAGCGGCTTATACGCTGGCAAGTTTTCCTAACATTGGTCGTGCTTTTCGCAAGGACTAGATACACATTCTTTTGTGTTTGATTGCCTCTTTCACCTCTTCATTCCACGAGAAGTATCTCCTATGTACATAGTTCCCTTGATCTAAGACCATCTTTCGGCCACTCTAGGAACAGCTCCTTCATTTTTTTACACAAGATGCATCTGATCTACCTCTCCATCCAATTAGCCGTGGTCACTTTTCGGTGTAAATTATCGCATTCACAATCTTAAGAGATCCACCATTTATCCTTGCCACTCCTGCTTGTGCTACGCTTCTTTTGCACACTTTCTTCAATCGGGATAGTCATCAACTAAAAGTCTGCTGTTGGTTACAACAACGTCTCTCGCGAGGGATAAACGCTATTGTGTCTTGCAACATGTGTTCGCTATCCTGCCCATCCCTTGGTTAGTGAGATAGTATATTTGAGTTGCATTTTGGCACACATCCGAAGAGTTATCAAGTGAGTAATTGCGGCTTCTTAAACAAGTATTATCAAATAGATCATAAGATCATGAATTATGGAGGCAGAAGCCGAAATATGTGCTCTTGCCGGGGGTCATCTCGTTGGCTGACAGTTGACGCGCAATCCCACAGAGGAGGATCTCCATGGGGATGCCTTCTCAAAAAGCCATTCACAGTCTTTACTGCCACCGATGAACATTGTTAGAATGCACCTTAGGTGTGATATGAACTAGACTGGGGTTTTTATGCTGTATAGGGTGACATGGAGTCATGTGAGCCGAAAGGTTGAAATCTGCAGAGATCATAGGCCTTCCAAGGAAATATGTCGATTGTTCTTCGCGTTCGCCCCTAGGAGATACAATGGAGGCGCAATTAGGAGTCTGGATAGCAGATTAAAAGCTTCTTTTGTGACCATATGAGGCATAGTAGATTCTGACAGACCTATCACTCTTCCGTATGGTCGTCTCTGATAGCTTCTGGGTGCTAACCGCTTATTCGTTTCAGATCACCGCCGAATCGATTCTTAACCGGTGGCGTCTCTTAGGAATGCGTAATGAGTCGGCCCGAGCGAATGCATTATAGCGAATACGACCTTAGAGCACTTCAAAGCGAGGAAATTTCCAGGATCACCTAATGATGAAGCAGCGTCGAGACTCCTTCTCCGAGTCCCACATTTCTGGTTTACTTATGGTGGGATGGCAATAATGGATGTTGGTAGCGTTTCTTCTCATCACTTCACACAGCATTTAGCAGCATTTTTTTACGGGATCCGCGCAGATTCAAAGTCAACTCTGCCACAACACCCTGGAGTGCCATTGTCTCTCTGCTCACACCAGCAATGTGATCGCGGTCTGTTGGGCATAATTTCTGACAGCAAGATGCGGTACGATGCGCAGCTATAGAACACGTAAGTATATCCCGCCAAAAGTTAGCGTGCGATATGAGGTTAAAGGGAAAACCGCTTGCGTGGTGGGACTGTATTAGAGAAGACCTCAGGGCACCGTGCGAGAGGTGAAGAGTGGGATCAGGTTTTACGACGGTTAGATGGTGATGTACCATAATCTGAGGGGTGGAGCGACTAGCACAGTGATTGTTATTCATACAACCGGTTAGGAAGAGCTCGCGCGTCGTAGAGCTAGGTGAACTGCGACTATGTTGCACCAGACGACCTTGCGGCATCTTCTGACAGAAGCCACATCGGAGCATGTGAGCGGAGTCGCGACTGGTACGGGCGAACTGACTACTAGCTTTCGAGGATGTTTCACTACACTCGGGTCTGGAGAAGTGCAGCGCGTCGCTGCAGATATAGGAGTCGAACGCCCACTTGAAATTATCGATTCTTGTATGTTAGCCGACCCACATATGGGATAAGCTATGATGATTTTGATTATTGATACTCTAAGGTTTTGAAAATGGATCAGGTAACATGAGGGTTAGGAGGTAAATGCTCACGTAAATGTTGCGTTAAAATTACACTGACACCTTTTACCTTTCCTTCATGTAACACTTAACAACTAATAACAATTAAAATTAACTAGTTAAACATTTACACTAAACTACTAACTAAACAAAGATCCCCCTCGAAATCTTGTTCAGTCATAAGATGTGACAAATTTTTATGCTGGCTGTCACTGGCTAATCACAACCCTCCTGCTTTATCCGGGCTTGGGACCGGCAGTAGGAAACCCATTTGGCAGTAGAAACCTAAGAGTAGAAGAACTATTAAGTCAAACTTTAGGGATACATGAATAAATTTTCAAATTAAAATTCATGTAAACGTTCGGCCACACTAGTGACTAGTGACATTTGAAATGGGGTTACGGAAAAGTTTTCCCAAACGATAATGTATAAAGGAATTATAATAAATTAAATGAAATAAAATAGATGCTGAAAAGAATATGTACAAGAGAAAGTATATATAGTATATCGAATTTGTATATGACGTTTGCTTTGAGACCAAAAAAAATCGAAACGTCTTCTAGATCACCATTGTCTCTCCTTATTGAAGCTTCTCTTACTTTCTCCATTTATGCGTCTTTTCCTCCATTGAAGCTGCTTCTCAGGTTAAATATATATTGCTTTTCTTGAATCTACCGAATATAATTTCGCATTAGAGTTGGTCTTTTCTTTTCTTTTTGTGTCAGATAGGAAGATGCTGTTATGGTCGATTTGTTGGTGAAATTCGTTGTTGATTGGAATTTCAACTGTCATTTTGGAGTTTAAGTTGATGAATTGGAGTCAAATTTGGTTGTTAATTGTAATGTGTGATGGATTTTGTTTTATAACATTTTCATTTTAGGATCGATCTATGAAAATGGATTCCACATTTGATCATTAATCATGATATTTGTGTGATTTTACATTTTATGTTTTGAAATTTGGTAAACATGATAATGTGTTTTTCTAACTAATGAAGTTTTGGTTTGCGAAATTTGAAGTTGGATAACTAGATCTTGGAAATTGGCTCCCAACGCCGTTCACAGCGCCACATGGGTGGCAGATGCAACAGAGCATGCCGCCGCGGCGGCAGCTCTGTATGATCAGCCCGGTGCTCTGGTGATGCCGGAGATGCGTGATGGCTCGCTGGCTCCAATCTGCCGGGTTGCAGCATCTGGCTCTCCATTGGCTTCTAAACAAACAACATGCCCAGTGCTTCTCTCATGCAGGTGTGACCTTTTCTTGCACTTTATTCTGATGTTGATCATGCTATTGTTCTGATTGCTTACTCTAATGTGATTATTTGTTAGGATATTGTTCATTTGATCATGAATTCATGGTGTTTGTGTCAACTGCTACTAGATAGGATACTCTAATTTATAAATGTGATAAAATAAATCAAAATGATTGTGTGACATCTTATTGACGTAGCATTTGAAACACTTGTGGATCTAAAGGAAAAAACTGTGGAGTATGAGTGAATTAGTAGCCCATATTGATAATATATGGTGTTGATTTCTGTAGCTGACCCTTTATCTAGGAAATGTGAGCGGGTTTCTTTTTTATGTTGATAAACAAGATTAGGATGAAAGTACTTTCTATTGTATATTGAATTTAGTTTTTAAAGCAGCATTATGTGTGTGTATTGTACAAGTATAATAGTAAAACAATAATTCGCACACCTTGGACATAACATGAATATTTCGATATTTCTACACCAATTTGCTGACTGTCTAGTGTTTTCATGGTCTTCAAGGGATATGGAGCGCAATCTAGTGAAGAGAAGCAAAGGCTGTTCAAATTAATGAGAAATCTGAATTTTAATGGAGAATCTGGTTCTGAACCATATACGCCTACTGGCCAAAGTGTTTCAGCAGAAGGTTTCTATTCTCCTGAGTTCAGAGGGGATTTTGGAGCTGGGCTTTTAGATCTTCATGCTATGGATGACACAGAACTTCTGTCAGAGGTAATATTCTTGACATCTTGAACAATTTTGATCTCCTCATGCCCCCTTTCTTTGCCTTCCTTTAACAATTCAGCATCCAAAGTCCAAACACGTTTGATGTTTTCAGGTTGTGTTTGTATTGCTCTTCAACTGTTTTTTTCAAAATAAATTTATTTATGTTGCCTTTTCAAAGCTATATTGTTGCTTTTTTGTCGTTTAACCAATTAAAAGTCTTTTCAATAAGCTGTGTTTGTTTTTCCAAATCCAGCATGTAATGCCAGAGTCCTTTGAGCCATCACCTTTCTTGCCTGGTTCAACGGCTCCATTTGATGAAGATAATAGTTTGATCAGCAACAAACAGCTTAGAGGTCAAGGGCAGACTGATGCAGATGCTCCTGCTGTGTTGACTGCAATTGACAAAGAGATTGTTCCAAAAGAAAATAACGTGGCCAAAATAAGAGTAGTTGTAAGTATGATCTGCAGAAATTACGTGAGTTATTTTTTTTGCATCTGCAAGCTCTTATGCTGTTGCCCAGTAAGAGTTTTAAGGAATGTTAGTAAAACTCTTCCCTTGATTTTTCTCTAACCAAGGTAGGGAGGAGAGTGAATGTATATGTGGCTTTTATGCAAGWAAAAGTAGGAGATGGAGCATTTTATGTGAGATAAAAAGGGGTGAAGTGTAAGATATGTAAGGGAATAGACAACTGGGAAAAGTTTAATCAACATAAAATGATGCTAGAACTGTAGAAGTTGGTAATCCATTGTATTAAAGGTTTGTAAAGTAATTTCCTTTGCTTTAGCTGTACTTTGTTTATTGTAGTCTAGTTAAATGTACTTAAGGTTGCATTTGGATATAAGTATTTCATTTCAAATACTGGAATTTAAATTTTGGATTTCAAATTCTAGAATTCAAATCCAATTCCATTGTCTGGGAATACAAAAAACAATTCAAATTTAGGATTTCAAATTCTAATACTTGTTTGGGAATTAAAAAAATTTAAATTTGGAATTCAAATTCTTGTTTCAAGTTATTGTAAATATAGAATGAATGTGTGATAAAAACATCAGAATATACTAGCTATATACTTTTAAATGCAACCTATCTAAACAATTCCTATCTAATTTAATAGTCAATTTTGTAGCCTAAAAGTAAAACTATCAGAAAAACAATGAATAATGGGGCAAATGGTGAAACTACAAACTAGGGTTGGTTCAGAAAGTTGGGGGTAAGAGAGGAACATCAGTAAAACCGACATTGATGAACTGCAACGACGGGAGARGGCATCGATTAACAGAGGCGACGATAGAGCTGCGGTGGCAGAGCAGAGAGAAACAACGACGTTGAGTAGCACGTAGCGATGGCGGAGGAGAGACAAAACGATAGTGCCGAAGAGCCACTCAACGGATGAGAGAGAAATGACGGTGACGATTGACAAGCAGCCAAGCAGGGGCACGGTGCGCGGTGGAGTGAGAAGTCTGAGAAGCTTGAGTGATGTGAATAAGGGAGTAGAGGAGAGAGAAGGTTGGAGAGGAATCAGAGGATTTCAATTTTCAAATGACAATGTTTTATTTTATGTGGAATTTCAAATTACTCAYGACTTGCTTGCGAGCATTATGTCACCTTTTGTGCATTGCATATCTTTCAAGTTCCAAAATAAAGAAGTTATTACTTCTAAGGATATGTGGAATTCTAAAATTTGTGTTGGTTTCAGGTGCGCAAGAGACCTTTGAACAAAAAAGARCTTGCTCAAAAAGAAGATGATGTAGTTACTGTTTGTGATAATGCTTTGACTGTTCATGAACCCAAACTAAAGGTACCTATATTTCTAAATGCAGAGGCAACTTTGAGAATTCTGAGCTTTATGACTTTTTTGGATTTGCTTTTGATAAAGTTGACTATGTCTTGTATTGTTCAGAATTTCTTGGTTAGTTATATGATTCTGTTTTACATGAAAGTTACATAAAAGTCTGACTTTCTTCCTTTATGTAAGGTGATTACAGCATATGTTGAGAAGCATGAGTTTTGCTTGATGCTTCTGGATGAGGATGTTTCAAATGACGAGGTACTGCCATTTGAGGCTTTGATCCCATCATATTGATGCGTAACTATTTTTTCCCCTGTTCCATTTTAAGGCATTGAGTTCTTTGTGTATGTGTCATCTTCTAGTTCGTTTTCCTAATCTCTTTTTCATCAGGTATATCGTGGTACTGTTGAACCAATCATTCCAACTATATTCAGCGTACAAAGGCTACATGCTTTGCATATGTCAAACTGGTATGTAGATCTTGTCAGCTTAAATTTTGGAGTATAAAGTTTAGAAATTGTGTGCATTTGCAGTTGTAATCTTAAGGTCTAGGTCGAGAATAATACCTCTACTGTTGATAATATAGAGTCCTGATCAACTCGTGTAGTGTTTTAATAATATACTACTCCGTTTATATTTAAATATTCCACTTCACTTTTCAGTCTTGTCAAGACACTTTAACCCAAAATATCTCTAATTCTATAAATTTAAAAATTACAATAAGTATATATTTAAAGAGTAAAAATGAACGAAACTAAGAAATCCCACATGACTTTATTTTCCTTATAAATGATTAACAGAGGTCAAAGTGAGCTTGATGAATAGTACAAAAGTCGAAGTGGACAAGTAATAGAAAATGGACGGAGTATATTCTGTTAGTACATGAGGTTACACAATTCCACCTTGTTACAGTGTATGCTGCGAGAGCATCTTAGGGAAATTTAATTTGTAGTGGATTAGCATTTTTTTCGTTCTTCCTGTGTTGTTTTTGCTATGGAGGTAAGTTGGATTGGCAGTATAACAGTGTTATCTGCTTTACCAAATTTTATTTTTTAATAAAAGCTTCTTATTTGGGGTAAACTAAAGCTGATATCCCTCCGCAATATCTGATTAGTAAGCAAGATTGAAGATTTAAATTTTGCTTTGTAATATGTGGTTCGCAATAGCCTAATAGTTGATACTATTTGTCTGTAAGCCTCTGTGCTGAATGAATTACGAGGAAATGGACAAGGGTTGTTGAGTGGGGAAGCTAGAAATATTTCTTTTCTAATAGTATGGTTTAATATTTAGACAAATCGTGAACATATAACAAGTAACACTTTTAGGCAACTGTCTCTGAACGTTCGTGTACTTGTGATATGTGCTATTCTTTGTTTTGATTGTCACTAGTGATGTAACTAGTGATTGTCTATTTAATTTTCAGGTAGTGGTAAGACCTTTACAATGAAACCTTTACAATCAGAGCAGCTGAAGATCTTCTGAGATTGTTGCATCAACCTGTTTATCGTAATCAAAGATTCAAATTGTGGCTCAGTTACTTTGAGATTTATGGAGGCAAATGTTTTGATCTGTGTTGATAGAAAGTACGGTTCTTGCATGCTAACACATTTTTTTCCTTTTTTCTGTGTGGATAGTTGGGGATGGGGTTATTAAGGTGAATTTTGCTTCATGAGTTGTCATATGTCATTACTTGAACTGCTTCACTCAGATAAATTTTGTTTTTATAACACTGCAGTGTGACATGGATGTTGGGATGACTTTCTAGTGTTTTTCTGTTTGTTTATTTTCTTCTAGGTGTAGTTTCTGAAAATTGTGTTATGATTATCTAGTATTATTTAGATAATTGAACTGCTTTTGTGCCTTAGTAATTTGTGCATGATTCTGGTGCATGTACGATCGCATATTATGCAGTGTGTTCTATGTGGAATAATCTATGAACACTTCTAGCACATCATTTATGGTATACTGTCCACTGTCCTGTATCCTGCATGTTTGTCAAAACATACATGGTACTCCTTATATACTATGGAGTTTATGAGTGGGGTTAGTAACTATTATTGTAAAAGCTGAATATATGCATGGTACCACAGTCTTCAGGATTGTGATATGAAATCCTGACTGATGTGCAAACTGAAATGGTAATTATCGCTATGTTTCTGTAGGAACTTTGTATGAAGAGAAATGGCAGGCAGCAAGTTTGCATTGTGGACTGCAGGAATTGAAGTTTGTGAGGTGCAAATTGTTAAAGAGTAATTGAGAGGGTAATGGAACTAGAATACGGCTCCAGGGTGCCAATGAAGAATCTTCAAGGCACATTATCCTTCAGCTTGTTGTGAAGAAGCACACTGAAGTGAAGGATACTAGACGAAATACTGATGGCAATGAAGCTAAGAATGGGAAGGTCGTTGGAAAGATTTCTTTCATTGATTTAGCAGAGTGAAAGAGGTGCAGATACAACTGACAATGATCGCCAACAAGGTGCTTACCCTGCCAAATCTCTTTGTTCACCTATCTCTTGCTCTTCTGTAGTGGTACAAAGTTAGAAAGCTAGAGTTTTCTCGGTGTGTGTGTTGGGGATTAGAAGCTAAGGGGTATTTTTTGACAGCTGATCTAGCTCCACTTCTAATTTATAGTTGATATATGTTATTGGTTAGCCTATATCTTATTTCCAATACTCATTAAGAATCGGATACTTATATGCACATGTTCATGTTTAGCACTAGATTTGCGGTTGCCATTTATATTTTCATGTTGAGCACTAGATTTGTGGTTACTGTCATATTTTCACTCTGTATATTTCACTTTTTATACTTTGACCTTCTTAGATATATTTACGTAAGAAAAGACATAGTTTGATGGATTTCTTTTAGGTTTCCTCTTTAAATATTTCCAAAATATTAACTTTATCTCCTCCCCTTTTTAGTTACAATAATTGGACATTTGTACAATTCACATTCTCATCCCATGATTGCATATTTATACCTAAGAACCTAGTCAATTGGGATTTTGCTAGATTGTTCTTGTTAAGTACTTTCATCATAATCATCATTTTAAAAATTTTTGCAAATAATTGAAGATTTTAATGATCAATTCCTGTATTGACAATTGATAATCATGTAGGTACAAATTTTCCATGTTGGAAGTATTATGTTGACTTGTTTTTCCACTCAAAAAAAAAAATGTTGACTTGTTTATATCAAAAGATATGGATGGTGAAAATAGGACATTGACAAAATTGGAACTCAAAACAAAAAATATGTTGCAAGTGAAAAATGGGAGTAAAATATTTWTTTGGTAATCAAAATGATTGTCMAGTGAGTGACAATTATCTTAATGAAYTATTTTAGTTATCGGAGCTACATATGTTGGGTGTTGCTCACTTACTGTTAATGCTTGTGTCWWTAGGATGCCATTTGTTCATGTTAAGCAACAGATTTATATTATTTAGGTATTTGAGCTGATTTCACTATTTTTTGCCATTGGAGGTTTGTGAAAGATCRAATTGAATTGCGAAATGTCTGTTTTTTGGGTGTTATACATAGGTTGATAGATGTGTTGCACTTTTCAGTCATATGATTGTGTTGTTATGTACTTATGTGATGCTTCATTGTAATGCCATTRTGACAATTCTTGTTTGACTTATTTCAGGATTGAGGGAGCTGAAATTAATAAAAGTCTTTTAGCTCTCAAGGAATGTATACGTGCGCTTGATAACGATCGATTTCATATTCCATTTAGAGGGAGCAAACTCACGGAAGTTCTTCGTGACTCCTTTGTTGGCAACTCAAAGACGGTCATGATATCTTGCATTTCTCCRAATGCAGGCTCATGCGAGCATACACTTAATACTTTGAGATACGCTGATAGGTACTTTTGAATTTATTTCTTACCATTTTTGTTACGCTGATAGGTACCTTCTAACTTATTTCCTACTTAGTTTTCAAAAAGTTGCAACAAAGGGGTATTTTATGCGAGACATAAAATACCCCTTCGTTGCATCCTTTTGAAAACGGAGGAAGTATCTTGTTTNTGACAATTCTTGTTTGACTTATTTCAGGATTGAGGGAGCTGAAATTAATAAAAGTCTTTTAGCTCTCAAGGAATGTATACGTGCGCTTGATAACGATCGATTTCATATTCCATTTAGAGGGAGCAAACTCACGGAAGTTCTTCGTGACTCCTTTGTTGGCAACTCAAAGACGGTCATGATATCTTGCATTTCTCCRAATGCAGGCTCATGCGAGCATACACTTAATACTTTGAGATACGCTGATAGGTACTTTTGAATTTATTTCTTACCATTTTTGTTACGCTGATAGGTACCTTCTAACTTATTTCCTACTTAGTTTTCAAAAAGTTGCAACAAAGGGGTATTTTATGCGAGACATAAAATACCCCTTCGTTGCATCCTTTTGAAAACGGAGGAAGTATCTTGTTTKTTTAGTGCATGGGGATTTACAATATTCAWWGTTTGTTTAAATGGACAGGGTGAAAAGTCTTTCAAAGGGTGGAAATGTTAAGAAGGATCCATTGTCAAGTTCAGTAYCAATTGTAAATAAAGAATCTTTGTCCTTGTCAAGTTCCCAAAGTTTTGGTGACACAGATGTTGCTCCAGAGCGTTCAGATGCTAGAGCAGCTGATATCAGCAGAAAAACTATAGAAAAGGAAAGCTCATCATACAATACTTCATCTGATTATTCATCAAGTTACGGCTACAATGGAAGATTTGTGAGTGCAGCTGCTTCTGGAACAACTGATGGAGAAAAAATTGAGATGAAAAGTACTTATCCTGGTTCTACTAGTCAAAAGAATTATYCCTCTTTTTCTCCAAACTCTGCTGATGTAGAAGAAAACGTTCAGAAGGTATCTCCTCCTCGCAGAAAAATCTCAAGTAGGGATGAACGATCAGAAAAGATTGGGAATTGGCTCAAGAAGGAAGGGGGTGGGCCTGATCCATCAAACATAATTCACAAGCCTCAAAATATGAACAACGTGAATACAAATGATGCTCCTTCCAGGCAATATGAACCTGAACCTTTTGTGAATGATGGAAATATTGATGCAATACTAGAGGTCAGTTTTTTAATGTATTTCTTGTTTGCTATAGTTTACTGTTTTGCATTYCTTTAGTGTTAATATATATCAATATCTGTCTCGGTCTTTCGCAGGAGGAAGAAGCATTAATCGCTGCCCATCGGAAGGAAATAGAAGATACAATGGAGATTGTCCGTGAAGTAAGTAGCTTGACTTAAGTTATGATTCTTCTAGAAACTCGTGACTATTTATTCCGGAACTTACAGCAGCGGTTTGCCTTTGTTACAGGAAATGAAATTGTTGGCTGAAGTTGAGCAACCTGGGAGCCTAATTGACAATTATGTAACGCAACTAAGTTTTGTGCTCTCACGGAAGGCAGCAGGACTGGTTAGCTTGCAGGCTCGGCTTGCCAGATTCCAACATCGGCTTAAAGAGAAGGAAATCCTTAGCCGGAGGCGAGTCCCACACTAACCATGCTGTTACCCTGATCTGATTGAAGTAATACTCTATTGTTATTCCGTAACGTCTCCGTTTGACACTTGCTTAAAGAGTACAAAATTCATAGTTGACAATGGGCTTTCGCCTTTGTACAGAGGGGAAGCATGATAAGTTACAGCTCACAAGTGTGGTGCTTGTTGAGCTTTTGCCAGAACTTTTGTTTGTTGTGAAGAAATTGTGTATCAATTTGTATATTTTAGTGGAATCTGATTAGATGGGCTGTAGTCTGGTTGAATGAAGGTGATAAGGGGGATGAATACAAAACAAAACTTTGTTCAGTGTGAAAAGTGGAAAAAAATGTTTTTATGATTATGTTCTTTTATTCATTGAGTTCTAATTTTCTGTATTTACATATAGCCACAATGATAGTGATAATTTTTACACCTTAGTTGCTGACAATCTTCTTTGTTTCTTAGCTGGCAATTTGTTCTTAGTTGACTATAAGAAAATCAATGTAGCAGTCACCTGCATTAAGATGACTAATTATTTAAAGAAAAAATAAGATCTGAATTGATTAGAAGAAAAAATGATTTACTTTGTTTAAGACTTTAAGTAGGAGGTCATGAGTAGCGCTGGCAAATGGTTGGGTTATGTTGTGTCGTATTTTTTTCTGTTGAGTTTCTTGCTAGGAAACACGGACACTTCGCCAAGTAGGTGTCCCGTGTCGGACAGTGTCGGAAACGGACATCTCGGACAGCGTAAATTCGTGTCCGACACACAAAAGGAGTGTCCAATTTTTTATTCTATTTTTGGACACACGACACAAATAGAAAACGTGATGGACACGTTTCGAGAATAAATTTGTCTTCTCATATTTAATCTAAAACCTAACCTCGTTATATCATTTTTCTCAAAATTCACTAAATAACCCAAACCAAATAGAATTGTTCTCTCTCTCTCATTAGGTGCTCCAAGACTCTTCTCTCTCGTCATTACTTTGCTCTTACTATTCGTCGTGCGATTTATTTCATTATTTGAATGTTTTGATTTTATTTGTTTGTTCACTAAATTAAACATTTTATCGCGTAATCTAACTTTTTCAATTTTTATATGAGAGTGATATTGTTAAGTGCTGATTTACCTATATTATGCAAGCTTGTAAAATTATCTTCAATTTGATATATTTATTTAGTTTATCTCGTGTCCAAGTGTCCGTTTTTAAGTTGACGTTTTCCCGTACCCGTGTCGTGTCCGTTCCGTACCCGTATCGTTTTGTGCAACCTAGGTTCTTGTACTAATTTGCTGTTTTATTTCAGCTGTGTTCGTGTCGATTCATTTAACTTTTCGTGTTGGAAATTCGAACCTAATCCACTTTTTTTTCTAGTCGTGTGTGTCGTGTCAGCTTTTGCCTACGCTATCACTGTCAATAATCATTTAAGTAAGATTTCAAATAATTATTTAACAAGCAAATAATTAGCAATAAATAATTAGTCAACATTAATTATTTAAGTCTATATTATTTAAGCAGAAATGACAATCAATGGGCAAATAAAGGAAGGATAATAGAAAGACAAATATTTTATTTTTTTATTTTTTAGTTTGGTGTCATTTCGTGTTCAAATTTCAAACCTGAACCTACCCATTTATTTTCAGGTCGTGTTCGTGTTGACCCATTTACTTTTCGTGTCGGAATTCGAACCTAACCTTTTTTTCAGATCGTGTTTGTCGTGTTTTCGTGTCGTATCAGCTTTTTCCTACGCTAGTCATGAGTCATTGTTGTTACTAAATTTAGCGAACATATTTGACTTTGGCGTTCATTTAAATTTTTTTTAGTGACGAGGAATGGGATTTTATTACTCATCCACAACCAATAAAATCAACATTTATATTAGCACGCACTCCTTTGCAAAATTTGTAGATGAATAGCGGTTTTATTTAGATAAATGAAGATGAAGAAGTGTGTATCCCCATGTGAAAAAATGGTAGATTAGTGTGTTTATTTGAGTAAAATGAGGAGAGAGAAAGAAGGGAACACTTTTTTACTAATAAGAAAGAGATAAAATGTTGATTTTTTAAGTTACACTAAAAAGAATTGTTCATTTTATTTGGTGACCGAGGGAGTAGAATATCGAAATTACAATCGGGAAGCACTCAATCGGAGCTTCCTCAATCCATACTCGCAAGCCATAAATTAACAGTCATATGCGCTACTTATGAAACACTCTATTTTACCCCCTTTTAAGAAAAGGAAGCACACAAGAATTGCGAGGGAAACTAAATAAATATATCTTTGATTACCAAATCAAGAGGAGAGCTTGAATGATATTCTGAGTAGCTTATTATACAGTGATGGCAATCAATTCCAATACGAGGATCTCAAACAGCCTCCCAAGCAATGTTAAGTGTATGTGATGGCAGTATATTAATATTAACTTGTTGGGTTTTTTCTAAGATATAAGCCTTAATTCTTTTGTATCCATAAGTTTCAACATTAATTAGTCATACACTTCCTTGATAACAAACTTAACCTTAGTTAACTTTAAAAAATTAAATAAAAAGAAAACACAAACTATCTCTCTCCTCCTCACAACCACACTCACCAGTCCACACCAATCTCACCCAATGCCACCAGCACCCCAACCACCAGTGAACCAGCCCACTCACATACATTAGCAAAAACAGACCCGGTATTAACTATGATCTAGCCACTATAGACTTGATCAAGTTGGACTGAATTGGATTCGAATCGGGCTAAAAGCACATTGCTTGAGCAATATGCGAGTCGGGCGGGCAAAAAACATTGCCAAAACGCGCAAAAAATGATGCGGGCTTTGGAGAAGATTATTCTACCATGATAGCGGAAAATCCAAATTTGAAATCCGTCCTAACTATTTTCTTAACTAAATGTCCATATTTTACATGACCAAATTTCTCCGAAAAGGAGAAGGCATATGAGATGGATCGGGATTTAAAATGACCAAACACGCACAAAAAATGAGGGTAGGTCGGATCGGGCCAGGTTTAATCACCTCTAACCACCACTTTCGACCATCACAACCACCACTTTCCACGTTAAAATGACCAATAATTTCGCTTCTAAAAAAATCATAAATCAAACAAAATCATATAAAAAAACGATAATCAAATCAGTTAGTTCGAACAACAAACCCCTACTAAACCTAACTCAAAATTTTTAAAGCATCGAATTCAAAACGTAGAATAAAATGAACGAATTGAGTTTTTAAATAATCCTAGATCAAAATTTCACACAAAGCAAACAAATTAGGGGAATTTCGAACAAATTCAGATGGAGTCTTTAAAAAAAATAGGCAACATGTTCGAACAAATCAGATGAAATCTTCACATAAACTAGACGAAATGTTGAAGGTGGCTAAATTAGGCTTTAGGTGGTTATTGTTGCAGTGGTTTTTATTTGGGCGAGGATATGAGCATCGAATTGAGAATAGAGAAAGAGAGAATGAAATAGGATAGAGAAAGGGGAACAAAAGAGGGAAGAGAAAGGAGAACGAAGGAGGAGAGTGTCACAACTGGGGACATTTGTGGGGTTTGTTAGGCTGGTACTGGGGTGGGGTAGGTGTTTGTAAGAGATATGGGTGGTGGGTGGGTTTTTGTGAGGGAAGAGGGAGCGGGTTCTTTGTGGCTTGGGGTCCGTTGGCTATATATCTTGTTGGTAGGGGTGGAGTTGGTGGCTCGCTGGTTTGGTTGGGGTGGGTTGTTCTTGTTGGCTATATAATCTTGTTGATAAGGCTATTGTGCACCTATAAAAAAAATAACCTAATAACACTAACTTATGTAGTTAGCGGTAGTAGGGTCGAATCCACTAAGAAGCAATAATTAACTATAAATTAATTAAAAGCATATAGACTAGTAAGAGAGCCTCTGATTGAGTTACAATAATAATCAAACTACAATTAACTACTAGTGATTAACTAAAGCAATGAAATACAAAATTAAATATCAATAAACAAAAATTTAGGGCTATGGTTCACTGTGACAAAGGTATTAGCACAATTAAGAATCAACAATTCAAATCATAACACAATCAAATAGGATCATAAGCTCTCTCGGGTCATGTAAACAATAGAACTACTCTTAAATGTTCTCTTGATCTTAGCTAGTGTCATTCTACATACCTATTGAGCGTAGAATTCGTATTTAGTTTTGATTTCCAGATTGGAAACTCGCACCTAATCTAATTAAGCAATTAATTCGGGCCCTACAAAATTGATTTACATGAATAACAATCAATAAGGAATTCGATGAATTGTCGATCATTGAATTGAATCAACCCAATTAATACCAATTAATTTGCCATAATCCCCAATCGACCGTAGAAATAAAACTACTCACACATATTGAAATTAAACTTGAAATTGATGATTAGAAAAACATGAATAAACTATAATTAAATAAAGAATATCTATATATTTCCTATTAAAACTCTCGCCCCAAACTCCATGTGACACATTCCCCTACTCTTTTCACTTTTTCCTATTTCTCCATCTCTTATGTTGCCACGTTATGTTACACCCCATTTCCTTTTTTTTACCTCATTTTGCCATTATTTCTCCACAAGTCATTTTATTCTCGCTTCAATTAGCTCTCTTTATTTATGATGTAGCGCCTCTGCTTCTTCAAACTACCTTAAATAATTCTCCTTACTCGTGTAGACACGTGTGTTCTTTTACAAACTTCCGATCCCCTTCATTTATCGTATTTCCTAACTTTTCCTCTGGCTCTCTAATTGAAAAATTCATCCATTGAATTTTGTGACTGTTGGCTCTCCTTACTCAGTTCAATTACATCTTTCAATTATAACATGTCTATTATATCCCCCCACCCGTCTATTTAAAATCCTACAATTTTAAATGGTTGCTCAATTAGGTATTTAGTGTCCCTTTTTTCCTTTTTTTTCCCTTTTTTTTTTCGATCATCGATTGATTGATATTTTTTTGCTTATTGTTACTAACTAATGGATATCTTAATTTTTTTCCGATCATCTAATTAAGTAGCTCAATTATTGATTGATTATTTTTGCTTATTGTTACTAACTAATGGATATCTTAATTTATTGCTTAAAAGTTTCTTCTATTTTTGGTAAATTATTCCATTTCTCCTCTAAATTATTACTCATGAAATTTCATTTACTTTTTTTTTAAATCTTGACGGGCTAATGATTGTAATTTCTGACTTTAGTGATTGAAACAATCTCCAACAAAATTGTAGGGGCACAAAAAAGATAATGAAATAAATTGGACTCTTATATCTTTGTATGAAGTACTTCAAGAGAAGGTTGCTATCCATCCAAGTTCAATTGTAGAAATTTGACTATTTTTATTTTATTTACCAATTTTATTATTTGATTATTGTATTGATATTTGCACAACAATTATTATAATGTTTGTTGTCTATGCAGTATACGAAGATATATGAGGTGTTGATTATTTTTGCAACTTGGTATACTATGAAGTTAAAAGAAATGACTTGTTCAATTTTCCCAATAAATTATTATAGCACTACAAGTTAGAAAAAGGATACATATATACTTTAAAACTAATTTGAATATAATCCCCCCGCAAACTTTGTCTTTCGTAAGCATAATACTTGAAAAGCAAGGGACACCAAGTCACGAACACTAGCTATAATATGTTAAGCGGAGATCACTTCCCTAACATTTGGAACTATGTATTTGAAGAACATCACACACACACACGCACGCACGCACGCACGCACCTCGCACCACGCTCGCACGCACGCACGCACGCACGCACGCACCTCGCACGCACGCACGCACGCATGCTCGCACGCACGCACGCACGCACGCACAGTGCGCACACACACACACCACACGAGGATTTTTAGCCTGTTAATATGAGGATGTAAATTTCGTCAATATGTTGTACACTATTACTAAATGTTGAACTTATAAAGCTCATCATCGAATGAAATTAAAACCCTCTCTTTCCTTTCACATAAACAATAACTTAATAGTGGTCAATGTTACCGTTCATGTGAGAATTTAGAATTGGTTTAAGGAATGCAGGAATTTATTCCGCTTTTAATTTGTGTATACTTCTATTTTAATCATTTAGGAGTTTCAATCTATTATTTTGAAATATTATTAGAAGTTTGTCATTGATTGCATTTGTTAAATTTTATACTCTGTACAAAATACTTCAAATAATGTGTACAATTACACACTGTAGCATCTATTCATATATATCATTGATTATCAAAAATCGAGTATTATAATTACATTGCATACCACAACAGCATAGACAAAACTTTACTTTTATTTAATGGTATGTACTTTATCCAAAACAAGTTACACTGAACACCTAATATCGCTATCCTAACAAATATATGACCCGGGAATCGTCGGACTAAGAAACTAGTTAATAATTAGAAAACATTACTGAAACGCGACGAATGGATGAACTAATGATAAACTTTTATTAAATCGAAAGTACCAAAAATTAAAGCTAGGGTTATTAGAGAGAATAGTAATTGAAACCATAAACTAATATCTGACAATGAAAAGTTGTCTAAACATTATGATTACATTCCCTCAAACACTCACATAAGATTTACATCAATGCTCTATGATAAAGGTAGAAATAAAAGAAGATATAAATATCCCATTATCTATTAAATCAATCTAGTCCAAAAATTGTAGTTCATCTTCTTCAAATCATGATCCGAGCCCAACATTACTCCAAATAAAAGTCCAAAGGGCTCCAAAATAGCTCTGAATCAATGATAAAACTTCAAATACTATAAAAACACTAGACAAATGATATTAATAGCAAGAGTACCTAGAATAAGACCTAAACTACATTTAAACACAAGAGATTAGTGTTGTAGGTTGTCTTCGGCCAAGGAATACTACAATCAGTCTTGAGTCAATAAATTCTAACTTCATTTTACGTCTTAGGTTAATTGTATCACATTATGTTGGACTAATAGAGTTGTAATTTTCATTGTTTTTTCATTCTTTGAAACATACAACTTGAATCCTATTTTGAGTCATTTTATAATTTTTATTAAGTTATTAAGTTACTTGAGTGGAAATTTGTTAAAACAAATCACAATGTGTTTTACAAATTTCCTGTTTGAGTTAGTTTTGTAGCCCTATTTGATCTTTCTATTTGAGGTCGAATCCTTGGGTATTTTGAGTCGAATTTTTATATGAGTCAAATTCCAGAGTCTTTAGTTTTATATGTCCGAATTTGAAGCAAATACTAAGATGATAAGGCATCCAAAGTTGCATCAAAAGTGAAAGTGCGCAGTGGGAGCTGTTTGTATTGATAGATGGTTCGAGCCTTAACCTCAACACATTTGAAGTAGAAACTTCAAAGGAGTAAAATAACTGCCTTGGAATTGTTTCTTATCAATTTTCACAGGCAAATTCCAAGTTTAAGGAATTGAACTTAGTTCAAGAATTTGATCCCGAAAACTGTCCAAGTTATTGTGTTTGAGTTTGCACCATTCTACTTGGAAGATGAGCCATGAATTCCAATCTTTCTAAGCTCCTAAGTCAAGGCTCGTGAAGGATGATAATATAATTACATGAGAACCAAATTTTAGTAAATATTTAAACTTTAAATCTTCCATTTACAAGGCACAAGTTCAGGATGTCCAAGAGACAAATTCAAGAAATTAAGCCATTTGGTGCATTGCATTCAAGAGGAATCTTTTGGTTCGCCTTTGAAGCTTTACAAGAGCCTCAAAACTAATTATTAATAAATGGGGATATCTCAAGAGTCTACACGAATTAACCCTCAGGAAATCAGCCCCAACAATTAAATGAAGATAAACCAAACATTGAATTTTCCAGCTTGGTTCAGGAACTTGCAAGGAGTTTTGAAGAGTTTTCACACTTGATAAAAATCTGAATGACAATAAAAATCAAAGTAATGCAAGTGGATTTTCTCTAGGGTACTTGATTCTAGCCTATTAAACCTGGTTTTCTTCTTTTCACAACTTTCTCTTTTTATCGCAAAATTCAGATTTCTATCTTGTATTCTTTTAGCGTTGTTACAAGGATATACAACAATTAGTGGGGTAAAATATCATATAATTATTACACATCAAACTCCCCTAAGCCATTATTGTCCTCAAACAATCAAATTAAGACTCTCTCTCTCTCTCTCAACCTATATATATATATATATATATATTATATATATATATATATATATATTAGGGTTGGATCCAATGAGAAAAACCCTTAAAATGAGAAGGTGAGAAGCAATCTTGGCCCTTGATTTTTAAGATGGACGGCTAGGATGTGCATAAGTTTTATAGTGAATGTGCACGAATTTTCCATGATGAATGTGCATTTTTTATGAAAATGCACATTGTTGTATAAAATATGCACATTCATGTATAAAATTATGCACATTTACTTTTTGTGAAATAAATCTTGACCCTCCATTCAAAATCCAACCATCAAGATTGCTTCTCACGCTTCTCATTTTAGGGTTCTTCTCATTTGATCCTAAATCATATTATAATATATATATAATATATATATATATTTATAATATATATATATATATATATAGTATATATAATATATATATAATATATATATATATATATATTATATATATATAATCGTAAAAAAAAATAATTACCAATGTATAGTAGAACATTAATGCTCTTCCAAAATTCGTATATAATAAAAAAACATTTCGCCTCATTTTAATGTCTTTCATAATCCTTATAAAAACCATTTTCATCACAACTACATTTTTTTGACAATAAATTTAATTATCATCGTAACTAATACAACTCATACAATGAATCCTAATAAAATATTTACTCACCTTCATACAATCCTCATAAATGAAAAACTACAAACAAATACTTAGATAGAAATATTTAAAAACTTAAAATCATAAAAACAAAATTATAAGGATTTTTCCCCATATACCCTTGAGTTTCAGCCTAGTAACCCATATACATCCGTGTTTTTAGAAACATCTCATATACCCCCACATTAGAAAAATTAGCCCAAATACCCTTACTCTAACGAAAAAACTAACACCGTTAGTCTATTTCTTAATTTTAACCTCTTAACTCACTTCGATTAACCCCTAATTCCCTCCTAAATTCATCCCTTCTCTCTCCTTCCTATCTCTCTTCCTATCTCCATTACAACTACCAAGCTTTGTTTTTCTCTCTCTAAAAGTCAGTGACCCCACGAACCACCATAGCAGAACTCAACCACTTCTATCACCACAAACACAAGCACCTTTAACCACAAACCAGCCCAACCACGAGCAACCCCACGAACCAAGCCAAAACACCCAATTGAACAACTCAACCTTGT
Organism: Bassia scoparia; assembly: GCA_008642245.1. NCBI lineage: Eukaryota > Viridiplantae > Streptophyta > Magnoliopsida > Caryophyllales > Amaranthaceae > Bassia > Bassia scoparia. The sequence goes on along the minus strand of SNQN01002217.1, from coordinate 43,955 downwards.
AATGGCCTAAAAATTGAAAAATTGTAAATGTTTTGATCTGGTGAATTGTTGAAAATAATGAAGATAAATTTGTTTTTGCAAACACCCCATTTCATTTCCCAAATCTTTTACCACCACCGCCATAACCTAGTTGCACTGGTACGGGTACGGGGACATATACAGGTACGGGGACGGGACGGGAAACGACAAATTTGAAAATTCCCGGTACAGGGACATCTTTGGGACGTAGAAATTTAAAAATATATTTTAAAAAAATTAGGAAAAAAACCATGACTCATAATCACTAAAATACATGTTTTTGTAAAAAAATCATTTAATAAAAATTACTTATACTCCATATACTAACTAATTTAAGCAACTAGAAAAAAAAAATACTGACAGTTATTAAGAAAAGAGCACATTAAAATATTTAAATACTTTCACCTTTCAAAAAAAAGCAAGCAAACAATATACAAATATCTTAACCGGCTACATTAGAAAAAGCCACATTGTGACTTWTGAGTCCCAAGTCCCAACCATTTTTGAAAATACAACATGGAGTTTATTTAAAGGGTAAAAAAAACAAAAGAAAGAATATATGGTGARAGAACGACAAAGAGTTGAAGATCCGAAGAGTCGAACGACAACATGCACTGCTACTGAGTCACTGCTTGTTTGAGTCATCACCACGCCTTTGAGTCGCCTTCGCCTGAGTCACCGTCGCTACCCAATTTCCCGRTTGAATTGGTCGCTGCCGAGTAGAAACAGGGAGACAGATAGATCTTGAATTAGGGATATTTAAGGGTATGTTATAACTTATTATATTTTCCTTTTTTTTAATAAAAAAAATAATAAATTGCTTAATTTGTCTTTGGGGACGCGAGTGAAGCTTAACGTCGTCCCCGGAAACGTCCCTAGAAGTCAACGGCGTCCCCAATACTCAACGGCGTCTCGAGGCCGTCCCCAAGCCGTCCCCACCGCGTCCCCGTCCCCGTTTTGTCCCCGGTACGGGAGACGCCGGTCATGAGGCGTCCYCGTGCAACATAGGCCATAACTCTATTCTTTCTTCCTCTTCGTTCTTCTTGCTGAAATAAAAAATGGGAAATCTAATATTCATTMTTCTTACTATTAATCACGTAAACCCCACGAGTTGTTGTTGTTTTTGTTGCTTTCGTTCAATTSCATCTGCGAAAKTAGGTCGAAATCTGGGTTCGATTTTGGGTTCCGCATTCGACTTTGGTTGACTATGTTCGAAATAGACTGAGCTCGAAGTTGGTTTCCTGTGGGTGGTGGATAAGGTGCGTTTGGCGAAGGGGTGGGGGTTGTAGAATAGGGGTGACGAAGGGGGYGTGCTCGCGGGTCAAGGGTGGTGCTTGCAGCAGCTATGGTGGTGGTGGTTGAAATGGGAAGAAGGGGAGAGAAAATGGATTAAGCCTGATTGTGGTGGTTGTGGTGAGTTAATGGTGATGGGGAGACAAAAAGGGGAAGAAGAAGAGTCTTCAAGCACGAGCAGTGAACAATGGAGCATTAAAAAATAGTTTGGCTATTTTTTTTCCTTTTGGCTTAATTAAGGAGGTTTAAGAGGAGGAAGAGAATAGTACTTATTGGTGATTGCGATGATGTAGGGGTTTAGTTGGCTTAAAGACTAACGGTTTACAGATTTTAACGATTTTTTGGCCTCAATAAGGTATTTGACTATTTTTCTCTAATGTGAAACAGTATGAGCTGTTTCTAAAAAACAAACAGGTATATGGTTATTAGCTAAAATTCAGGCCAGGGTATATGGGAAAATCCCTAAATTATACCTCATATCATTTTCCTTAATATATATCTAATAAAGAAAAAATTAATTTGTATTTAACACGAGTACAAATTATTTACAAACAATAAAAAAAATATTTGGATTAAATAAAATGTACAACACAAACATATACATAATAAATTATTTTTTAATTTAGAAACCAACTATAGATATGAATATGATAACAGAGATATACCACTATAGTTTTTAAGGAAATTGTCAACAACTACCCACTTTTTTTCCATTTTTGAAAATAACTACCAGATTGTTTTTTTATGAAAACAACTACCCATATTTCAATTTTTTTTGCGAATCACTACCCACTTTTGGTTTTGGCCACTCAAACACCTTATCAACCACCCAAACCACCCAACGTGGGCATCCCAATTGCAAAATTACCTTAACTTTGTTGTTCCACCATCTAAAAACCACCCACACCGCACCAAGAACAACTCAAACACCCAACCTCGTCCACACTTAGTTTTTACCCTTTTCTCATCCTATCCATCTGTTTTTGGACATGGTTCCTTCATAAAAGTTGTAGATATCGAAAAAAACATGAAATAGGCTTAAGAATCACGTGATTTGGAGTTTCGTTTCAGAGTAGTTATGCCTTCCGCAAGTTTCAAATTCTGAAAAAGGGGTAGTGATTCGCAAACAAAACATAAAAAGTGGTAGTTGTTTTAAAAAAAAACAATCTGGGTAATTATTTCAAAAAATGACAAAAAAAGTGGGTATGTTGTTGACAATTTCCTAGTTTTAAATTAAAATTAGTTTCAAATATGAAGTTAAAATTTATTAAACTATATAATTGATTGAAAACGTATTTTAATTCATTTTTTTTTGAAAAATTTGTTTAAAACAATGATATATCGATTAATATAATCAACATGATATAACTATTGTGCATATTTGAAAATCAAACTTCTTATGAGTTCTTATGACATTACATTCATAAATTTGTTACACGATATCATACTTTTAAAAATAGAATATAGATTAAAAAAATACCATTTTTTCAAAGATTAATATACCTACTATAAACGAATGTTATTACGGAGTAGTTAATGGAAAATCTATAAGAATGTATCTAATGAGATGGATGATGCCACGATTAATGACGAGGAGTTCATTGTAATAGTTGTAATTTTATATAATATAGTAGGTGCATGTGTATTATGAAAATAATAAATTAAGGAGCTAACTTAGAAAATTTAAAGAGCTGGAAAGTGCCCTTACTATGGGCTACTGATTGATATATACTTATACTATGACGAGGAACTATTAGTCGAGAGCAATTAATACTGAATAAATGTTTTTAAGATATTTATATCGTACTATCTTTTGTTTCGGAAAGCTGTGCAACAAAACTATTTTTATCTTCACAAAAGAATACTCTGTTGTGCAAGTTATTCGAAAATAAAGGACAATAGTATTTATTGCAAAACTAAAGGAAGTTTATTTGACATCTAGGAATGTCAGTAAAAGAAATAAATTTTTTTTGTTGCTTTAATTTTATTTTTACATTCTTGCCCATGATTTGAAAAATAGAATAACAAACTCAAGTTATCTTTGCTTGTTCTAAAGAGACCACGAGCCGTCAATTTTATATAATCCTTAGATCTATTTTGAAGATTGGAATGTGTTATTACATTAAGCAAGTTGACCAAGCTAGTTTTGTCGAGGAGAACAAGTGAAAATAGTTTGGGGTAATATCAATATGATTAGTGCAATTATAAGTTGTACATATTTCTTTTTGAGGTTTTTTGAAGGTATGCCTTTAAAGATTTGGATTTTCTAAAYTGTACCCATACTTTTTGAATGTTTCAAACTATGGGCCTAACCTGTTAGTCATAAACTAGTCATACCCTCCCTTAGTAACAAAGTTAGCCTTGATTAACTTATATTAAAAAAACTCTTTCCCCTCCTCCCTCATAACCACCACCCACCACTAACCCCACCCAATGCACCCTAACCCACCAAACAACTCCCACCCCACTTACCCGACACACCAAATGAACCCTACCCACCCACGACCAAATCTATAATTTCACCCAAATGAAAATGAAACACCCCTACAGGGAACATGAACCCACTAGTAAATATTGTCCTCTTTGGGATCTAGTCCGCAAGGATTTGATTTGGTGTGAGTTTGTCCCACCTAAAGGCATCTACTAGGATGAGGTATCAATTTTTTCCTATAAGAGACTGCGTTCTCCTCTAATTCTGATGTGGGATAGAACCCTAGTCCCATGTCACCCACCCTTGAAGGGGAGTTTGCGTCCTTGAAGGAACGATAGGATACCAGAATGGTATATGGCTCTAATAGCATCTGTAATACCCCACCAAGGAACAGGAGCCTACTAGTAGATATTGTCCTCTCTGGGTTCTAGCCCGCAAGGATTTGTTTTCGTGTGATAGGGGACGAGGGTTTCATCACACAACGGAAGTTGAGGTGTCCTATTATGTCTTCGAGGATGYAGATTCCCTTTCAAGGGTGGGTGATAGGAAACGAGAGTTCCATCACACATCAAAAATTGAGGTGAATGAAGTCTCTTATATAAAGGAGATTGATACCT
>SNQN01002217.1:19059-33095 GCA_008642245.1 Bassia scoparia | reverse complement strand
AAGGGCTCCAAAATAGCTCTGAATCAATGATTAAAACTTCAAAAATACTATAAAAACACTAGACAAATGAATTTAATAGCAGGAAGTACCTAGAATAAGACCTAAACTCATTTAAAACACAAGAGATTAGTGTTGTAGGTTGTCTTCGGCCAAGGAATACTACAATCAGTCTTGAGTCAATAAATCTAACTCATTTTACGTCTTTAGGTTAATTGTATTCACATTATGTTTGGACTAATGAGTTTAATTGTCATTGTTTTTTCATTCTTGAAACATACAACTTTGAATCCTATTTGAGTCATTTTATAATTATTAAGTATTAAAGTTACTTGAGTGGAAATTTGTTAAACAAATCACAATTGTGTTTTACAAAATCCTGTTTGAGTTAGTATTTGTAGCCCTATTGATTCCTTTCGATTTGAGTCGAATCCTTGTGGGTATTTTGAAGTCGAATTTTTATTATGAGTCAAATTCCAGAGTCTTTAGTTTTTATATGTCCGAATTTGAAGCAAATACTAAATGATAAGGCATCAAAGAATTGCATCAAAAAGTGGAAGTGGCCAGTGGGAGCTGTTGTTATGATAGAGGTTCGAGCCTTGAACTCACCAATTGAAGTAGAAACTTCAAGGAGAAAATAACTGCCTTTGTGTGAATTGTTTCTTATCATTTCACAGGCAAATTTCAAGTTTAAGGAATTGAACTTACGATCAAGAAATTTGACCCACAGAAAACTGTCGCAAGAATAATAATGTGTTTGAGGCTTTGCACCATTCTCACTTTAGGAAGTGAGCCCATAGAATTACCAATCTTCTAGACCTCCCTAGTATAAGGCTCGTGAAGGATGACTAATAATAATTACATGAGAACCAAATTTTAGTAAATATTATAAAAAACGTTTAAATCTAATCATTACAAAAGGCACACAGTTCCAAGGATGTCAAGAGACAATTCAAGAAATTAGCACTTTGAGTGCATTGCATTTCAAGAGGAATCTTTTTGGCTTCAGACCTTATCGAAGCTTACAAGAGCCTCAACAAACTAATTATTGAATACTGGGATATACTACAAGAGTTGCAAACGAATTAACCCTCAGCGAAATCAGCCCCCAATCAATTAAAGTGAATAGATTACCACAAACATTGAATTTTTCCCCAGCTTTGGTTTCAGAAGACGACTTGCAAGGAGTTTTGAAGAAGTTTTCACACTTGATAATAAATCTGAATTGACATACATTAAAATAAAGTAAGTGGCCAAGTGGATTTTGCTCTAGGGTACTTGAATTCTAGCACTATTAAACCTGCGTTATTCATTCTTTTCCACACACTTCTCTCTTTTAATCGCACAAATATCAGATTTCATAATACTTAGTATTCTCTTTTAGCGTTGTTTACAAGATAGTACACAATTAGTGGGGTAAAATATCATATATTTAATATACAACATCAATAACGTAACTCAACCCCTAAGCATTATTGTCCTCCAAACAATCAATTAGACTCTTCTTCTCTTCCTACTCTCTCTCGTCTCTCTAATATATATTATTATATAATATATATTATAATTTTATATAGGTTGAGAAACAAACCGAAAATCAAACTATATAAACGCTGGTCCAATGAGAAAAAACCCGCACTTAAAGATGAGAAGGGTGAGAAGCAATCTCTGGCCCTTGATTTTTAAGATAGGAACGGACTAGAGAAAGTGCATAATCGTTTATAGTGAATGTGCACGGAATTAAAATTCATGAATGTGCATTTATTTTTAATCGACTAATGAAACAATTTTGTGCTATAAAAAATATGTCAATTCATTTAGTATAAAAATTAGCACATCTACTCGTTTTGGATGATAATAAAATCTTGACACTCTAACCCTATCATAAAATCCACACCATCAAGATTGCTTCTAACGCTCAATCTCAATTTAGGGGTTCTACTATCATATCCATATCATCCTTAAAATAATCATAATATATACTATATATTACCCTATATATATATTATATATATATATATATATATAATATATATATTATAATATTATATATTAATATAATATATAAATATATATATATAAAATATATATATATACGAAAAAATCAATGTATAGTAGAACATTATATTGCTTCTTCAAATTCGTTATTAATAATAAAAAACATTTCGTCTATTTAATGTCTTTCATAATCCATTATCCATAAACGCACTTTTTCATCACAACTACATTATTATTTGAAATAATTATTTAATTTATCATCGATAAATAATACAACTCATACAAATGAATCTAATAAATATTTTACTCACCTTCATACAATCCCTATAAATGGAAAAACTTCAAACAAATACTTAGATAGAAATATTTAAAAATTAAAATCATAAAAACAAAAATTATAAGGGGATTTTTCCCATATACCCTTGAGTTCAGCCAGTAACCCATATACTCTCCGTGTTTTTGGAAACATCTCATATACCCCCCACATTAGAAAAAATTAGCCCAAATATCCCTTACTCTAACCAGAAACAACTAACACCCGTTAGTCCTATTTCTTTTAATTAACCTCTAACTCACTTCGATTAACCCCAATAACCCTCCTAAATTCACATCCCTTGTCTAACTCTCCTATCCTTCTCCTTCTTCCTATCTCATTACAACTATCCAGCTTGTTTTCTATCTCTAAAAGTCAGTGACCCCACGAAACCACTAAGCAGAAAGAAAACGTCAACCCACTTCCTCAATCACATAACAAGACACCTTTACCTAACTCAATATCCAGGCCCAACCCACGAAACGAGCAACCCCACGAACCAAGCCCAAAAACACCCAACTTATGAACAAACCTCAACCTTGTAATGGCCTAAAAAAATTGAAAAAATTGTAAAATGTTTGATCTGGTGAATTGTTGAAAATTAATGAAGATAAATTTGTTTTTGCAAACACCCCATTTCATTTCCCAAATCTTTTTACACAACAAAACTCGCCACGCAATACTAACATAGGTTGCCACTAAGCGTACGGGTACGGGGACAATAATCCACAAGGCTAACTGGAGAAAAAGGGTGACGAAGGATAACGACAATTTAAATGTACACAGAGGGCAATCATCTATGGGGATCCGTAGAACCAAAATAAATATTAAACAATTCGAGGAACATCAACAATTGGACACTCAGCAGGAATTTAAAGACATACTATTTTAAAAAAATCTCTGATAAAAAAACATACTCATTATAAATAATTTTGTAAAAAAACATTAATAAACATCCTACTTAATACCATTAAACATAATTTAAGCAACTTAGAATAAAAACGAAAATAACTGACTAGTTATTAAGAAAAGTCACATTAAAATATTATAAAATACTTTCACCTTTCAAAAAAAAAAGCAAGCAAGATCATATACAAATAATCTTAAAAAACCACGCCAACTATATGAAAAAGCCACATTGCTGACTTATGCAGTCTTCCACAGTCCCAACATTTGAAAATACAACATGGAGTATGTATTTAAAGGGTAAAAAAACAAAAAGAAAGAATATATGGTGAAAGACGACAAAGAGTTTTGATAGATCGAAGAGTCGAACGACAACACTGCACTGCTTACAGCTGTTGATATCACAGCCTAGTACGACCTCGACCGCCAGTCAACACAGTGCTACTCAATTTCCTCGACTTGTATTGTCAGTTGCTCGAAAGAAACATGTTGAGATCAGCTTAGCATCTTGATTAGGGATATTCACACGGTATCGTTATACACCTACTTAATCATATTGTACCTTTATACCAAAACAAATCAATAATCAACATGCTAATTTCATATTGGGTCGAACGCTGAGTGAACTTGAACGACGTCCGAAACCTCCTTAAAACGCAACTGCCTACACAATTCAACGGCAGCTAGGCCACAAGTCCCACAGGCGATCCGTCCCGATTTGTACCTAGGCGTATTAAGCGGTCATCAGCTCCGTGCACAAGATATACTTAATTTATTCTTCCTTCATTTAAAAATAATACCGATTTGCTTATTTGTCTTGAAGCGAGTAGAAGAAATCGGGATCCATAATATCTACATGCCAAACTCCTTAGCTATGTTAGTCCACGCTGTACAACCCACACGTCGTCTGGCGTCCCAACGTCCTACCATATACTGTTCGCAGTTTTGTTCAAGGTGTGCATCCCGGCATCTCCAGGCGTCAAATGCAAATTAGGCATCTCTCTTCGTCAAAATTGTCACACCAAAATGGATCTATTTTATAATTACATATTGCAATCAATACCCAGTGAGTTTTTTTGTGCTGTTCCAATTCACGCATTATCGAACTTCTGGTCGCTTGGGTCGCAACTCAATCTTGTTTACTGTGAAATAGACTGAGCTCGAAACGATTGGTCTTCCTATGGGATGAAGTGGAATATAGGTGCGTATGTGGCGAAGGGGTGGGCGGTTGTAGAATAGGGGTGAGGAAGGGGGCGTGCTCGCACAGGTGCACAATTGGTGCTAGTGCTGCAGACAGCTATGGACATAGGTGGTCGGTTGACAATGGGAAGAAGGGGAGAGAAATAGGATTAAGCCTGATTGTGGTGGTTGTGGTGAGTTAATGGTGATGGGGAGACAAAAAGGGGAAGAAAGAAGACGCTTCAAGCACGCAGCAGTGAACAATGGAGCATTAAAAATAGTTTTGCTATTTTTTTTTCTTTGGCTTAATAGGAGGTTTAAGAGAGAGAGAGAATAGTATTATGGTTGATTGCGATGAATTAGGGGTTAGTGCTTAAAAGACTAACGGTTTACAGATTTAACGATTTTTGGGCCTCAATAAGGGTTATTTGAGCTATTTTCTCTAATGTGAAAAGTATATGAGCGTTTGCTAAAAACACAAGGGTATATGGTTATTAGCTAAAATTCAGCCAGGGTATATGGGAAAAATCCCAAATTATACCTCAGCTATCATTTCCTTTAATATATATCTTAAATAAAGAAAAATTAATTTGTATTTTTAACTGACGAGTACAAATTATTACAAACAATAAAAAATAATTTGATTAAATAATAATGTACAACAAAAACATATACATAATTAAATTATTTTAATTTAGAAACCAACTCATATAGAATATGAAAATATGATACAGTAGATATACACTATAGTTTAAGGAAAAATTGTCAACAACTACCCACTTTTTTTCCATTTTTGAAAATAACTACCCAGATTGTTTTTATTGAAAACAACTACCTCATATTTCAATTTTTTTTTGCGAATCACTACCCACTTTTGGATTTTGGCCACTCAACACCTTATCACACCACCCCAAACCACCCCAACGTGGCATCCCAATTTGCAAAATCACCTAACTTGTTGTTATCCCACTCTAAAACACCCAAAACACCCACCAAAACAACTCAACCACGCCAAAACTCGTCAACTTAGTTTTTAGCCTTTTCTCATCCTATCCATCTGTTTTTTGGACATGTTCCTTCATTAAAAGTTGTTAGATCTCGGAAAAATACATGAATAGGCTTAAGAATCAGTGATTGGATTCTTTTCAAGTAGTTATTGCCTTTCCGCAAGTTTCAAATTCTGAAAGTGGGTAGTGATTCCAAACAAAACATAAAAAGTGGTAGTTGTTTAAATAAAAAACAATCTGAGGTAATTATTTTCAAAAATGACAAAAAAAGTGGTAGTTGTTGACACATTTACCTAGTTTTAATATATAAAATTAGTTTCAAATATGATAGTTTAAAATTTTTTAAACTATATAATTGATGAAAACGTATTTTACATTCATTTTTTTTGAAAATTTGTAAAACAATGATATAGTCGATTAATATGAATCAAATGATATAACTATTGCTGCATATTTGAAAAATCAAAATTCTTATGAGTTCTTATGACATACATCATAAAATTTGTTACACGATATCATACTTTTAAAAAATAGATATAGATTAAAAAATACCATTTTTTCAAAAGATTAAATATACCTACTATAAAACGAATGTTATTACGGAGCAGTAATGGAAAAATTATAATGGAATGTATCAATGGAATTGGATGATGCCACGAGATAATCGACGAGGAGTTCATTGTAATAGTTGTAAGTTGTTTTTATAATAATAGTAGGTGCATGGTATGATGAAAGTATAAAATTAAGAGCTAACTTAAAATATAAGAGCGTGAAAGTGCCCATTACTATGGCTACTTGATTGAATATATACCTTAACATATTGAACAGAATTAGTCGAGAGCAATTAATTACTTGACATAAATTGTTTTAAGATATATGTTACTCCGTACTTCTTTATGTTTTCGAAAGCTTTGCACAAAAATAATATTTCTATCCTCACAAAAAAATACCCCTTTGTGCAAGTTTTCGAAAAATAAAGGAAATATGTATATTGCAAAACTAAAGGAAGTTTATGACATCTAGGAATGTCAATGGTAAAAGAATAATTGTGCTATATTTTTACTTCTTGCCCATGATTTGAAAAATAGAAATAACAAAACTCAAGTTATCTTTGCTTGTTCTAAAGAGACCACGAGCCGTCAATTTTAATTATAAATCTATAATCTATATTTGGATTGAATGTGTTATTACATAAGCAAGTTGACCAAGCTAGTTTTGTCGAGGAGAACAAGTGAAAATAGTTGGGTAATATCAATAATGATTAGTGCAATTATAAGTTGACATATTCTTTTGAAGGTTTTTTGAAGGTATGCCTTTAAAGAATTTGGAATTTTCTAAACTGTACCCACTTCTTGATGTTTCAAACAATGGGCCTAACCTGTTAGTCATAAACTAGTCATACCCTCCCTTAGTAACAAAGTTAGCCTTGATTAACTTATATTAAAAAAACTCTTTCCCCTCCTCCCTCATAACCACCACCCACCGACTAACCCCACCCAATGCACCCTATACCCACCAAACAACTCCCACCCCACTTACCCGACACCACCAAAATGAACCTACCCCACCCACGACCCAAATCTATAAATTTCACCCAAATGAAAATGAAACACCCCTACAGGGAACATGAACCCCACTAGTAAATTGTCCTTTTGGATTAATTTCCGCCAGGATTTGATTTGGTGTGAGTTTTGTCCCACCTAAAGGCATTCTACTAGGATGAGGTATCAATTCTTTTCCTATAAGAGACTGCGTTCTCCTCTAATTCTAGTGAGGATAGAACCCTAGTCCCATGTCAACCCACCCTTGAGGGGAGTTGCGTCCTTGAAGAACGATAGAATACCAGAATGTATATGGCTCTAATAGCATCATTATACCCCACAAGGAACAGAGCCTACGTACGTTCCAGATATTTGTCCTCCTGGTTCTAGCCCGCAAGGATTGTTTTCGTGTGATAGGGACGAGTTCATCACACAACGGAAGTTGAGGTGTCCTATCTATGTCTTCGAGGATGCAGATTCCCTTTCAAGGGTGTGTGAAGGAAACGAGAGAGTCCATCACACATCAAAAATTGAGGTGAATGAAGTCTCTTCAATAAGAGATTGATACCTCAAACCTAGTAGATGTATATTTGGTGGGACGATGAATTGACAAAAAAAAAAAAAAAATCCTTGCAAGCCAGAGTCTAGAGAGGACAAATATCTACTAGGTGTTCCTGTCCCCCCAAAGGGGTGTTACAAAATACCACGAATTCAATTTGAAATTAGGGTTTGGAAAATTTTGAGAAAATTTAAGTTTTTGTTGGTGAGAAGATAGAGATTAATGGAGTTTTGTTGGTGTATTGCGGAATGAGGAAGTAGTGGAGTGCACCGGGGGGAAAGGGGTGGTGGTGCTCATGGAGGGGGGGGTGGGGGGGGGGGAGGAGAAGAAGAGGGCGAGGCCTTGGGGTTGGTTATGAGTTTCTGCAATGAGCTAGAGGAGTATTGGGCGAATGCTATGTGGCTTGGTTCTGGTTCTGGTGTGAGTTTGCGGTTGTACGGGCTGTTGACTGCGGATAGTGGTAGTGGCATGTGATGATTCAGTTGTGGTTATGGAGGATTTATGGGAGGAGTTGGGGTGGGGGTTGTTAGTGGTTAGGGTGTTGTTGTGAGGCGCGTTAGGACTTTGGTGGTGAAGGAAGGGAATTTTGGGTTTTTATATTTTTATTTTAAAGTTAAACAAAAAATTTAACTGCGTTAAACTTTAAGTGATCAGGGAAGAGGGGTGCAGATGATTAAATGAAGCATGTTAGTGGAAACAATTTGGAACTTTCAAAAAGCATGGTTACAACTTGAAAAACGAACTTCTTACTCGAGGGCATACCTTAGAAAAATCCTTCTTTTTATTAGGCTAAGCTATATATTATCCTAAGAAGATGAGAGGAACAATATCTTTAGAGCGATTCCTATAAATAATGCACAATCTATCTCAGTTCCACAAATACAACCGAAAATTTTTTATTCCCGAATTATTGCCCATGTTATCACCCAGTTTATGTTGGAAACCGCCATCTAGAATGGCATATTATCTTTCCCAAAACCGCTAATCTAATGGCGATTTGTAACTAAAACTAAAAAGGGAAGTTCCTTTTCGAGTTTAGATTTAACTCCACTTACTCTCGAAACAAACATAACACTTTAGTATTTTCCAATTAACAACACTCGCAGCATCAAATCCACTTTGCTTTCTACGTCAACAGACCGCCGTTCACCGGAGTTCGCTTCTCGCATATCAAAACAGACGGTCGCTTCGCGCCGCTGCACTTGACTGCAGCCAAATATGGACGAAATCCTAGAATCACGTTGCACCTATTTCCTTGAAACAATTTAGTTAGTCATCACTCCCTTCTAGCAATTAATTTTGTCTTAGTGTAGTATCTTCGATTGTCTTGGCTTCAAGTTGTTTAATTTAGTGTGATGGATTGCGAATCAATGGTTGATAATTGTGGGAAACTCCACGGAGTAGTATTGTACTTTTATGTGTAATGTTTTTTAAAATTTTAGTTCCATTTTTCTTGTGTGAGAGTCGTGATTCTATGTGTATTGTTGATTGCAATAGTGTAATCGATTGCTAATAACATACTATCATTGTTGACTTTAGGTTGGTTTCTCATAATTATGTTTTTAAATTTTAGTTCATAAAATTAGAAGAATTAAAAATGCTAAATTATTGATATGCTGAAGAAATATATTTTAGAATAATATGTTGTTTTTACAATTGATATTCAAATCAAAGAATTTTAAAGTGATTTTTGAAATTAAAAATTCCCTCAGTTTGAATTGGTTGTTTTTATTTAATTTTACTAACTATACAAACACCACAATACTTTTCCTTTTTAGTTTATTGCTTATTTTGGTGTAATTATATATTTATATTGATTTGATATTGTTTTATGTCATGGCTTATTGCACCGTATTGGTTTGTAATTGGTACAATTGAAATGTAATCTGCAATAGTGGCCATATGATGATGAAAGTGTAGTAGTCTAGTGAGTACTTAAAATAGTAGTTTTCTTGGTATGGTATAACGTGTTGATTAGTCTATTCATTTATTGTGGTCTAGAACATGTATATACCCATTTCCTCTCTATTATTAGTAGGGAGGAAAACTTTTGCATTGCAATAATGGTGATGTTGTCATATGTCATTCTCTGATATTTTGAAAATACTCTATGAGGTTGTGAATAGTGACCCTAACTTGGTGAAGGTGAAAGTACTCATGAGATATGCAATGCTTGGGTCATACGTTGCTATCCTTTTGAAGCGACAACTCCTTTGCGAGCCATGTGGTTTGTTGTTTCTCAAACTTCTGCCAATGACAATGCAATTGTATATAGAGAAAGTTCCTAAAAGAATCATTTGTGCATAACAATCGTGTCAATTAAGGTTAGGGGACGGCTTTCACTAGATTGCTTGAAGATGATAAGGAGTTCAACGAGACATATCTAAGCTTTCTTCACCCACTCAACGAGTACCTCAAATGCAATTCATTAATATCCTTCCCTTGATTCTCTAGATCCTAACAATGTTGACGTGTTTAGGAATGATGATCGTGGTAATGATAGTGATGCAAATGATGATGTGATGATTTCAACTGAGGCTATATAACACTAAAAAAGATAGGTACCAACGCAAGACTTCAATGAGGTTCGTCAACTTGATTCCGCCATGCATCAATCATGAATGACTTGGTCGGAGAAGACCGCTTTTAGTTCCGAAGGGGAGTTTCAAATAGGATAAAGAGTTTGACTCATTGCAACAGTTGAAAACGCCATTAAATCGTACTCTATTAAAGAAATCAAAACAATTCGAGGGTGGAGGTTGAGCCAGAATAAATATCTGGTTGATTTTAAGAGAAAGTGCAATGTAATTGTCCTTGGAGGCTTAGGGTTACTAGACTTAAAGCCTTTTCTTCATTCAAGATTGTCAAATATAATGTCCCTCATGCAAGCAATTTCTTACAGAAAGTGACTCAGTTGATCACAAGCTTCTTACCTATGAATTTGTTTGTAATGTGTTTTAAATTTAATTTGAGTGAACCCTTCTTTGATGATCATAACATTTTTCAAATAGTAAAGGAGAAGTTCCACCTTTACATTACTTACAAGAGAGCGTGGCTAGAAAAACAGAAGGTAATTAATATCATCTATGGTGATTGGGAGGAGTCATAAAAGTTGCCAAAGTATATTGCAGGCTTTAAAGAAACAAATGTCGTGAAGTGCAATGAGGGTAGTGGCAGTGATTGAGACTGTTGATCCCTCATGCATGTATTTGGTCGTGTGTTTTAGGCTTTCAAGCCTTCAATTGATGGTTTCTATTATTCTAGGCCCTAATCCGACTATATTGCCTTGGGCACCGATGCTAACTTCTAACTATTCTCGCTTGCTTTGTTGTTGTTGAAGATGAAAACAACGATAGTTGGTCATGTTCATGGCTGTATTAGACTTTGTTGTATTCCAAAGAGAGAGAATCTCTATTATATCAGATCGTCATGCGGTATTTTAGAATTTATGAATGAGATTGTTTGCGGTTGGGAAAACCCTCATGCCTTTCAATGGTTTTGTACGAGACATCTAGCATCGAACATCAACACTAGATTTAAAAGACCCATGTGAAGAACCTATTTGGAAGGTGGCTAATGCTAGGCAAAAGAAGAAATTTGATTACCACATCAACACAATTGGAAGCATTAACATTGAGGGCTTGAGGCCCATAGATACCTCATGGAGATTCCTATCGAGTAGTGGTCTACACATCATGATGATGGTTTCAGTTTTTGTGTAGACAACAACATGTCTATGCTATTAAATGGAGTACTTTAAGGTTGCTCGTTCCTTCTAATCACCGCACTTGTTCAAATGACTTACTATTGAGTCCATTCATATTTCGCAATGGGTGGATGTTGGGCTAACTAGTGGTCATACGGGCTCTTCATTCGGAGGATGTGTGCTTTATCGTGGACAATGGCTTGTGTTTGTGTTGATTTGACGGGGTCATCACCTTTGACACAATCCGGGCTGATGATTTCGTACCTGTTCGACGCGCTGGTGGCGTGGCGATTCCAGTGCTTGGAAGCTAGACAGGTAAGCGACACGTTGTAGTGCTATTGGCTACGAGTTTCTTTCTTTTTTTCTCTTCATTAGGAATTAGTAAGGGGTCATTGTCTTCTAAACCGGATCTAGACATTCTCCAGGACTCAGGACATGGGGCACGTGCTCACATTTTTATCAGATTGGCTTCGCTATAGCTAGAGAAGTGGGGCCTAATTGGATCTCGACTCTCCTATAATTCTTGTGTTTACTTGTCTTGATAGCTTGTTTAAGTTGTAATGTTTTGGTATATAATAATAATAATAATAATAATAATAATAATAATAATAATAATAATAATAATAATAATAATAATATAATAATAATAATAATTAATAATAATTTAATAATAATAATAATAATTATAATAATAGTATTAACATCATTTTTTTATATTATAATTTTAAATAAATATATTATTACTAATTGTTTGTTTGTCTTATGTGTCTATTGCGGGGTTCTTTCATCCAAGGCCACGTAACCCTTCTATTTTGAGATTGCAGGATACCCATAGGAGTGAGGATGTTTTGTTCAGGGAAAGGACATAGTCATTTCGTTCAGGGAGCATATGACCGATTTGACTCGTGACCGGGTCATTGATGCTCGTATATTGGAGTAACGTGAGGTGCAGGTTTTTATTTTATTTTATAGACTAGTTGGTGGTGGGTTTAGTTACGGTTCTTTACTCACTGTCACTAGTTGAGCTTGGAGACAAGAAATAGTTCTAAGCATGCTTCCAGAAATCTGCAGTCATATAGCCATATTTGGAAGATTAGACACCCGCTCAATTGTTTTAAAATTGTTGAGTTCCATATTCCGGATCAAGTGATGCACCATTTTGGTTTTCTTCAGCCGATTCTCGTAGCAGTTTACACAGATGATAAACGAAACAAGATGGATTGTGGACATAAGAGCAATCGGATGTCTGAACTCTCCATGCACGTACAAGAGTGGAGCTGACGAGAGGCATTGGTTTTTAAGGCACACCTTGGGTTGAATCACCACTAATTATGGATGCGTTCATGACACGGTATCGAAAGATTACCAGACTCATCATCACCCTCCTGCCTTCTAAACAACGCTCCATTTCACTATTAACCAACAACTGCAGACTTCGTGTCTGTATACAATCTATCTTTAGAGAAGGTAAACATATACATTACGCGTTCTTTATTTAAAAGGTAACATTTCATCGATGTTCATTTTCTAGGGTTGAGCTGTGGCAGAGCTGCATTCGAGGTTAACAAATGCTTCGAACACTGCAGTAGAGCTGCTTGAAGACAAGGCTTACCCATTTCTAGTTCAAACCATATAGAGCCTCACTTCATTTTGTAGTGAGACATTATCTAGTGTTAGAAAGTCCCACCTTATAATTACCAACGTAGGCCACATTCATCTACTTAATTGAGCACAGTCACACCAACTCGTACAGTTAAGCCTACCCCTCAGCACACTGGACAATGTTCTCGTGCCTTTCACCCGCTACAAATTGATGCTTCTCGACATACACCGCTCCTTCATCCACCTCCACCACTTCCACCACCACCACCACTACCTACCACCTCCACTACTACCATCTCCACTAATGTTCCTATACAATCTCCATAGCTAGTGTAGYGCACACATCAAAGTACGAAGAAAAATCCTACTTGTAGTCAACTAGATGTCATTGAAGAGAAAGCCAAGGGTACTACTACTTCTTCAATATCCTCATTTGGGAAGTGACCAAGATCATAGCCTGTACAAATCTCTTTGTAAATTACTTTCTTATTTATTACTTTGGATGTAAGGTTGTCCAAGATAATGTATATATTTATTCTTGGGATTTTTCCCCATATACCCCTGAGTTTTAGCCTAATAACCCATATACCCCCGTGTTTTTAGAAACGCCTCATATACCCCTGACATCAGATATAATAACCCAAATACCCTTAATGAGATAAAAAACCGTTAATCCCTTAACACCGTTAGTCTTCCTCACACTTAACCCCATTATTCAACTCATATTACTCTAATCCATCCATTTTCCTACCTTCATCCCTTCTATCTCACTTTCTTCCCATTTTAATCACTACCACCAATCTGAAACGACCGATCTAAAAATTGAAGCAAATAGTGATAATGACTAATATTCCCTCAAAAATCTTAATAAAAATAAATCCTTAACAAAACAATCCCAGAATTCATCTATTATCTTCATTTCGGTTCTTCTTCATCTTCACTTTTCATTCTTCATTTTTCATTTTTTCAGATCAAAATCTAAGCACTCACCCAATAATTCATTCGGCTGATTAATCTATGAAATTCATTTAATGAATTCGACTCCCAAAATCATCAGCTTTCAGCAACTCAATATCCGAAATTCGCTATTTAACCCAATAATCTAAGCAATGAATTCGACTTTCAGCAGAATGGAGCTGCTACCGGTGGTGCTGCCGCTTTGTCACTGCTGCTGCCGGTGCTTTCTTCAGCAATTAATTCGACTTTCATCAGCTTTCAACATAATGGAGCT
>SNQN01002217.1:0-14449 GCA_008642245.1 Bassia scoparia | reverse complement strand
TCATGCTTTCAACATAATGGAGCTACTATTGCTTGTGTTTTGTGGTCTTGTCGCTGCTGCGGTGGTCGCTGCTACTGCCACCGTTGGACGGTTGTCAGTTGTTGTGTCACTGCCTTGGTTGCTGCCGGTGTCGTTGGTTGTTGAGAGTGGGAATTGATGTTGGATTGAAGGAGGTAAGAAGAAGGAAGGTAGAAGAATGGAGCTTGAATTGGGTGGTTCACTTTTGGATTTTTATAAAAAAAATTTGGGGGATTTTTTTGGATTTTTTGGAGGTGAGTAATGGAAATGTGAGTTTTAATTTTTGGATTTGGGTGTTTAAGAATGAAGATGATGAGTAATAATAAGGTGATTAGGTTTCTGGATTTTGTATGAATGAAGATAGAGAGAGATGAAGGTAGAAGAATAGATCGAGGAGATATAGATATTATGAGCTAACAATGTTAAATTAAAAGTTAATCAAGAAAAACATTAACGGTGTTAACTTATCCGTTAGAGTAAGGGTATTTGGGCTATTATATCTGATGTCAGGGGTATATGAGGCTTTTCTAAAAACACAAGGGTATATGGGTTATTAGGCTAAAACTCAGGGGTATATGGGAAAAATCCTTTATTCTTTAATATCTTTTGCATTTTATGGTTTCATACATGTAGACACCCTAAAGTGTCTCCCCAAATTGATTAGCGAGTGACGAAAAGTACGATATTTTGCGATAGATTTGATTCCGAAAGTTGTGACAAAATCCACAAATCGAACCCATTTGCACGAATTGAATTAAAGTCGAGCTCGAAACCATACACCGAGGACCCAATAATTGGGAAAAATATGTATTTTTATTTATTTTAATTATTTTCTGCATTTAGGCCTTCTATATTTATTAATAGGATTTTTAAGGGTAATTTCCAAAGGTCATTTCTAAGATTTTTTACTTTTATCATATTCCTCTCATTTTGCTAAATTCGCCAGTATTTTAAGTTTTCTGTTTTTTCTATGATTTTTTTATGACTTTTTCAATATTTCTAGCGTTTTATATAATAATTATCGAAAAAAACAATTTCTGAAATTTTAACTTAAATCTAGAAAACTCGAGAATAATCCGAAATGTTCTAGAAATGTAATATTGCTCTCCAAAGTAGCCAAGATCTAGAATATTCTCGGATTATAGGCTAAGAAAATAAGATACAAAGATTCCCGAAGATATTATGCGAAACAACACAAGGAAAGAATTGGAAGCGTAGATATGCTGCTGACATGGATTGCCACGCGTTAGGAGCATATATACACTCCCTGCCAAGCATATATACGTTCCATGTGAGAATATTTACAATTGCTTTTCCTTCCCTTTTTTCGCCTATGCCTATAAATACATACCCTTGGTGCTCATTCAACGAATAACAAAATACTTCTCGGTATACGTGTAATACAAAAAGCTCTAATAAATCTCTCTTCTCACACATTCAATTCACAAAACACAAATCACTCTCAAAAACCCTAAGTTCTCAAATCCCCTATCAACTTTCGGAGTCGCTTCCTTGCGGATTTAGCGATTCATTTGGAGGCAAAGCTCATGATATTCTAACCTTTGTTTTTCTCTTGTTTTGATAGAGATTCAAGGTAAAAAAATTTGTATACATTGTTCTTGATTTCTATAAATATGACTTTATAATTGTTTAAATAAGACCACAATTGCTTGAATCACATTAAAGTCTGATTAATTTTGGACGATTGGATATTAGGCACCGTATTAATTTGATTAATTCGAAGTGGTCACCATTCATAGGTTAGGTAGGGATATATGTAGTGCACAACACCCCCCCCCCCCCCGCGCGCGCGCATCTAGCGGCCTCTATTAGGTCTCATTGCAAATTCACCAATTGTAATATCGAACAACATATATGTCCGTATTGATCCTTAGTTGTTATTAGGCGAGTAGATTAATGCATGTAAGACTATTAATTGTTGTCGCTTTGAATTAGGTCAAGATTCAAGGATCCTAAACCGTTTGTCCATAATTATCTTATTAGGCGTGACAATCTATTAATAGGTCTTTAATTAGCAAGATTAATGGTGATGGAGAAAGTATATACAAGAATAAGACTTAGAATATACAAGGAGGAAGAAGGAGGAGACTTAACTCGTATCGCTATCCAAGATAAGAYAAAAGGCAAAAACAATAGTTAGATTTGAAATTGAAATCGCCTCGCAAATCGCTATTTACATAGGAAAATCAAAGAAAATGTTAGTAATCACAATTATATTGGAATCGAATAGAAAAGAAAGAAAATAAGAGGTTTATTTACATGTTAACTGATGTCTAATAGTTTATTAATCACAATATTACATGATTCAAAGTGATAAAAACAAGCAAAATCAAAGAAAAACTAAAGAGAAGAGAAGAAGGAGAGAGTTTCTATGAGTTTTGTGGCCTCATAGGTTATACCAACAATGCGTGGTCGAATAATCCTCGAACGATTGCTTTGAATGCCTTGATCTATTGATTTGAATGTGTATTGAATGTGTTTTTGAGTGTGTATTGAATTTGAAAGAGTTTCTTTGAAAATTTTTGGAAGAGAGGGAGAGAGTATGGACGAGAGAGAGAAAATAGCCGAGCTTTTCACGTCCCAAGTTTCAAATGAGAGGGGGTCGACCTATATTTATAGGCTAAAGCCAAAGAAGGCAAGAATTTGGGCGCAATTATTCCCAAAATGGGCGCAATTGAGCCCAGTGTCTTGCCATTTTTTGGCTTATTTCCCTTGCCTTTTTTGAAGATTATGTATAATATAAAATCAAAATAAAATTATGGAAATTTTTTCCTAAAATTCCTTGTAAACAATAGTGTGTTGTGTTAAAATTTTATGAATTTTGGAATTGTTTTCCTAATTTGATTAATTATCGTAAAATTTATGAAATTGCTGAAAACTCCGAAAATTGCCATAAATGCTTAGAAAAATTCAGAAAAATACCAAAAAATTCTAGAAAAATGTCCAAAAATAAGTAAAAATCATTTCGAAATTAAAACTTATTTTTAAGGGTGCTTTGGGCAATAAAAGGTGTTTTGGCTTTGCAAATCGAGATTTTAGAGCATTGTTTAAGGCAGTTGTTCTTTAGAATTGGACCAGTTGCATTGTGGTATAGTTTTATCATTGGCCTTTATAGAGGGAAAAATGTAGGTATCTATAGAAGCCCCCCACTTTGGCTGTGTATGCAGAGATGTAAATCTCGTAAGGCAACAGTCAAAGTGCTCGGTACCTGCAAAACAAATGTTAGTTTTACCTGCACTTTTGGGTGTAATAGCTTTCAGAAGCTCCTCGTTCTTCCAAATTGATCTTGAAATTGAAATGCCTCCAAAAAAAATCAGGTTCGACAATTGGACAAGCATGCAAGTATAGTGTAATCGAGATGACACATATTTATGTGCATATGCAATCCCACAAAGGTCAATTTTTGTGAGTTTCAGATTTGAATATGGTGAATTTGAGATAGAAGTGGAATAGAATCTTGCAAGAATCGCAATCTTACAAGATGGAATGGAGACCTACAACAATCGTAATTTTGTAGGTAGAATGAATCTTCCAATGATCGCAACATTGAAAGATGGAACGCAGAAGTAGAGATGGAACGTAGAAGGGGATCTTCAAATGATCGCAACATTACAAGATGGAACACAGACCTACAACAATCGCAATGTTGTAGATAGGAGTGGAATTAGAAATGGAAAGCCTTGCAAAAATCGCAACTTGCAAGAGAGGACGCAGTCCTACAACAATCGCAATGTTGTAAGTAGAACTGAAATTAAATTGAAAAGTCTTCCAAGGATCGTGACTTGCAAGTTAGAACGCAGACCTACAACAATCGCAATGCTGTAAGTAGAATTGAATTGGAAATAGAAAGTCTTACAAGAATCCTAACTTGCAAGATAGAACGCAGACCTACAACAATCGCAATGCTGTAAGTAGAATTGAATTGTAAATAGAAAGTTTTACAAGAATCGCAATTTGCAAGATTGAACGCAGACCTACAACRTTCGCAATGTAGTAAGTAGAATTGAAATTGAATTGAAAAGTCTTACAAGGAACACGACTTGCAAGATAGAACACAGACCTACAACAATTGCAATGCTGTCAGTAGAATTTGAATTGGAATTAGAAATTGAAAGACTTGCAAGAATCGCAACTTGCAAGATAGAACGCAKACCTACAACAATCGTAATGTTGTAAGTAGAATTGAATTGGAGATAGAAAGTCTTACAAGAATTGCAACTTACAAGATAGAGTGCAAACCTACAACAATCGCAGTGTTGTAAGTAGAATTGAAGTTAAAAATAGAAATCTTACAAGAATCGCAACTTGTAAGATAGAGCGCAGACCTACAACAATCGCAATGTTGTAAGTAAAATTGAAGTAGAAATCTTACAAGAATCTCAACTTGCAAGATGGAACGTGTACGGGAGTCGAGGCGTCACCGGGCCGAACTGGGTCCGGTCCCTCTGCTCCAGGGGTACAATTTAAGGGTGGCTCAGTTTGTTTGCTAGAATTGAATTCTTGCTTTTGCATATTGTGAGTATGCCTGAAGTTGTGTGTTTATACTCAAAATGAGTAGAGGAAGTCGCCACTGCACTTCTTTTGGGAAGTTGTGGAACCCATTTTAAGCCTTGCCTATAATTGCATAAAGCAAGGCAAAGGACTCCATGTCTGGTAGTGCACCAAAGGTCTAGATTAGGGGACAAGGGTAAGGGTGAAGTAGTGCACAGCACCCCCCCCCACATCTAGCGGCCTCTACTCAGTTATTGCGAGTTCATTGTCCAAAAGACAACAACAAACAGGTTTCCGTTTTAAACCTTAAGCATGCAAAATTACTAGGTGGGTTGTTTAACATAATACTATGCACATAGTGTCTAGTTTGTTGTGACATGTGTTGTTAATTCCGTATTCCAGGAGCATAATGTCAGTTTTCCATAATTATCTTATTAGGCACAAAACACGAAATTTGCAGGTCTTTGTTAAAGCATATTATGTTTGTGGAACAAGCATGCAAGCACTCGTACGAGGAATTTAAAGGTTATGCCTTAAGGTTGCTTTTAATTTGAATTGTCAAATCATTTACTAATCAATATTACATGCAAATTACATAGAAAGTCAAATTTCTAAACAAGCATGCAAAAGGGGGTTTAGAATTGAGACGTTGGCCTCAAACCTACATCACAACACGATGTCGAAGACCAAGAACGYTGCCTCGGACCCTTAGGAACCCTTGTCGAACCTTAGAACCCTTGAAAAMCTCTTAGATCTAWTGCAAAAGAGCCTTTGAATAGGCTTTTATGTGTTTGAATGTGTTTGAGAGAGAGAGTGAGAGAGAGAAAGTTGGACGAGTGAAAGAATGCAAGTCCAAAKCAAAAAGTTCTTTTTCTATGAACGAGAAAGGCTCCCTATTTATAGGCAAGGGTCAAAATCGGCCAAAAAAAGGTAAGTTTTGGGCGCAATTACGCCGAAAACTGAGCGCAATTGCGCCCAATAAATGCCTGGATTTTGGCCGATTTGCTTGCCTCGAATAGCTTGATTGCGATAGTATAATATCGCAATATAATCATACGTGATGTTATACGATTACTATTTGATATTATTGCGATTGTGTAGGATTTTATTGCGATATTCAAGATTGTTTTACCTCGAATAGCGAGATTGTAATGAAAAAATATCGTAATATAATCGTATAAAATATATGAGCAATTTTGTACGATCATAGTTGATATTATTGCCATTATGGATAATATTACCACGATGCTCGGGATTTTTGGCTCCCTCGGGACGCGTGTCTCGAGGCGAAAATCCCGAGATTTCCCGCTATGCTCGTTTTTTTCGTTTTTGCTTAAGAAATTCGTAAATATTTAACCATAAATCAAAAAATTATGGAAAAAATATGTAAAAAATTCCTTGTGAATAATAGGGTTCTGTGCTAAAATTTTGTGAATTTTAGAATCMTGTTCATAATTTAATTAATTATCGCAAAATGAATTAAATCGGTGAAAATTCCGGGAATTGCCGAAAATGCTTAAAAATATTCAGAAAAATTCCTAAAAATTCTAGAAATTTTTTTAAAAATAAGCTAAAATTATTCTAAGATTAAATTTTTTTAGGTGCTAAATACTTGGAATAGGTGTCCGGTGCAAGGGAATCTGCCTATTTTAGGGCCTATCAAGGTCCTAGCTTTCTCGATTTGACTTGTGTGTTGCGAGGGGTGTCTTATCATTGGCCTTTCAGGGCTAGGGACAAATGTATGTATCTACAGAAGCTTCCACTTTGGCTGAGTTTGCAGACAGTAAAATCTCTTAAAACGAAAGCCAAAGTACCCGGTACCTGCAAAACAAATGCGTTAGTTTTAATTGTACCTGTGGTTGCATGTTGCTTGCTTGCTTGTCTTTCAGGGCTTGTTGCTAACATTTTTGCTTACGTTTCCACCTATGGTTCTGATTCCACCGGGGATCCGAGCTTCGATCTATGGGGGGGAATTTCCACTTATGGTTCTGATTCCACTAGGGATTTGCTGCTAACAGGTTGTCCACCTCGATACTTCCGTTAGGACTTCCTGGGGTACTATCATCTTAATGTCCACTTTGATGCCTCCGTTAGGACTTCCTAGGAATTACTGCGGTGACCGTATCGATGCCTCCGTTTGGACTTCTTTGGGGAAGATGAAATGATGTCCGTATCGATGCCTCCGTTTAGACTTGGTGCTTGCTTGAACTTTCTTTATCCCATCTCGGCTAGTCATCTGGGAAGATTAACATACTAGTAATGCAGTGTATAGCCACGATCGCGTATAGCGAATTTCTTTTTGCTGGTGCGTGCTTGATTTGCTGTATCCCATCTCGTCTAGTCGTTCGGGAGAACTCAAATGGAGGTAACGTCGCGTATAGCCACGATTGCGTATAACACTGTCTTTTGTAAACGCTCGCATTGTGTRTACACAATCGGGCTAACGCTTGGCCCGTGCAAGGATGATACGACTTCGACTAGGGACTGTGTGCTTTGACTTTGATTTGCTTTCAACCTTCACTTGATCGTGGCTATTGCTTCGTTGTGACTTTGCATTCGCTTACGGCTTGTCGTAGCTCTGTAGGTGTATTTTTTGTAGCGATTTGATGACTTTCGGGTCCATTTTGCTTGCTTAAGGGCATTTTGGTCATTGTGCATGACTTTGAAAGTTGGTTGGAATTTTCGGGAAGTAGCAACGACATTTGAGCGCAACGGGCTTCACGCGTACACAAGTGGGCCCACGAGAAAGGCTCGATTTTCGAGCCAAAATAGCACGAAACTGGGCGCAATTACGCCTAGTGCTTCGGCTTTTTTTGGCTGAAATTTGTGCTTTTTTTTTGCAGTTTTGCCTTATTTGCCATTTGCCTCTTGCTTCGTTTATTGCAAACTCTCTCTAAACTCCATTGCTACACCTTGGAATTGCTTGTAAAGGCTTTGTTTGCTCATCAAATCCCAAGTTCAAGTAAGTTTACTACTTCAAACTTGATATTCACTTGTAAGTTGCAATTATAATACTCAAAATCATGCCATTTGAATATGCCTTGTCAATTTGTTCAATTGAATTGGGGCTTTTTCCCATGCTTGTGTATGCTTGAAATTGTTGAATGCTTTGGATTATTCATGCTTATGTGAGTCTTTTGCAACTTGTTTCATTAAATTTGGTGCAAATTTGAATGCGTTATGCCATTGTAAGCTTACTACTTGAAGAAGATGATGAATAGTAGCTTGCTATGCCCATGCCTTGTTAAATTATGCATATGCCTTATTTATTCTTGCTTGTTAATGATAGAATAAACCTTTCCATGCTTATTTGCAACAATGTGGATGCCAATGTATGATTTCACCATTGTAAGTAGCTTAAAGCTTGWAAAAAGCACTTGTTAATGGTGATTACTTGCTAAATTGAGGATTATAACATGTGATTGAGCGTATACACCTTCTTGAAATCCTCGTTGCATATTGAATTTGAGAGTGGAATTGTGCATTCCGTTAGGCACGTGTACTCACTGGGAAAAAGAGGTGTTCTTTCTCGCCTTTCTAGTTGCTTGCCTATTGTTCCAACTGCTAAGAAATTGTGCATTTCCTTCGACCATGGTTGTGTTGATTAACTATAATCCCCTAGAGGGCCTTTTGTTTGTGTGCGGGATGTCCGTTTTTAGCTGTTATGCTGCCTGTTTGTTTTCTGAATCTTTGTCCGATTCTTCTTGTAGCATGCCAGTGCGAAGAGGAAAGCAAGTGCGCAGTTCCTGTCAGAGATGGAGGGCGACCAACTGGGATAACGCTGAGTTATGCTGCTCCCTAGATCACCACGTTTCTATCCRTCCAAGGAATGGACGAGTATGTTGCTTTCACGCACCTAGTTATCTTTTGCTTTGCGTTGTTTGCTAATTCTTGTATCATCTCTTGTGCAGAGCGATTACTGTACTCGGACGTACGGGACCTCTCATACGATTGGCGATATTTTTCATAGAGAGTTTTTTTAGCACTGTGGAGTATGGGACATCCTCGGGCAATGCGGCTTCTAGGATTTTTTTCTCAACCTGGTTAGTCAGTCATACTCACTTGCCACCAAGATTCTGGTGTTCAGCCTAATGGAGTGGTTCTGGGACACCAAAAGCACCTTTCACTTCCCGTGGGGGGAAATGTCCGTGACCCCCTATGATTTTGCTATGTTGACTGGGCTTGCTTTCACTGCAAAGCTTGTCCCTTTGGATGACGAGATCAGGCTTTCTGATCCTCGTTTGGATGAGTGGCTGGGTCCGATTGCTTCCCGCCTACGAGCTGAGAGCATGGATAACCGAGCATCACAGTGCGTGCTTATGGAGGGCCTGGAGTTGGCTGGTACGACTGATGAGCAGTCAACTAGGATCTTTATCCTGGTGATGCTTTGCACGACATTGTGTCCTGATAAGGGCATGGGGAGCAGAATTCAGCTTCGCTTTCTCCCTATCTTGGAGGATCTTTTTGTTGTTTCCTCTTATGACTRGGGTGGATTCGGCTATGTTGCTCTGATGCATTCTATGAGGTTATACTGTCGTCAGGTGGATGACGCCGCGATCCCTRCACTGGTTGGCTAATGAAARGTGCTCGAGGTAATTTTCTTTGACTCTTACCGATTTGTTTGCATTTACTTTGCTTTTGTTGCCTGACCCCATTGGTTGTACTTGCAGTTCTGGGCTTATGAGTACTTTCCACGCATGGGTTCTCAGGCACAGCCCGCTAGATGGCTGGTGATRAGTCGGTGGACACCCCGAGATACTCCATCTTGGACCGGTGGGCTTCAACAGCCGAGGAGGATCCTTCGTCGCCTGTACCGAGCTAATGTGAGTTCCACTGTCTTTTACTTGTGTGCTTTTATTGATTGCTTTGTGATTTTAACCACATTTTGCTGCAGGTGGAGTGGCGCCCATGGAGGCGAGTAGGGAATGCGAGATCGAGGAGGCTTACTACAATAATTGAGCTTGCCAAGAGGCGGTGCCTTTTCTGGGGACCTCAAGGGCCTTTCTGGTACCTTGGGGAACGTGTAGTGAGGCAACATAGCCTTTTTGCACCTGCAGTGCCTCAGGATCCTCCAGTCACTATGATGGAAGAGGAGCTGTTGGTTACCATGTTGTCCAACGACTTAAGTCATGGTGAGGCGGTGGAGTACCACCTCCTGCTTAGTGACAGGGGTCAGGACACCTATGTGCGCTTCATTGAGGAGCGACTAGCCCTCCGAGTCGAGCTATTTGCTGAGGTATGTGTTTTTCTTTTCCACACCTGTTCTTTGCATTTGTTTTCCATTAGTTTGCATTAACTTTGACTTGGCTTGTGCAGCCTGATTATGACATCGGTGAGATCCCTTTCGTTGACTTGAGGATCCGTCCTAACCAGGAAGAGTTCATTGGGCTTGCTCCTCTGGTCGCCAGACGTGCTCAGAACTCGATGCCCCCTGGAGCTGGTCAGGTAGGGAACACTTCGATTTTGTCTTTCCATGCCAATAGTCACWCATGTGCTGACTTGCCTATTTTGCGAAATAGATGCCTCRGGCAGGCGTTATCAGGCTGCTAGGGACAATAGATGCTCGGGAATATGCCTACTGTCAACTGAGAGACTCGATAAGTGCACCAAATCTCGCGATTTCAATGTTTTGTAAGGTCAGGAACCCGTTTTTGACTTCAAAATCCTTGTGCAGGTTCGTCAGGGAGACGATGAGGATGCCGATGATGACGACGACGTACAGATGAGACCGGTTCCTAACCGTGGTGGAGCTTCGACTTCCCTTCTCGTCTTGGACCCTCATCTTAGTTTACCATACCAGGAACCTCTGCTGTAGTTCCTTTCCCTGATGAACTGCTAGACGAGTCTGCGTTGCAGGTGCTAGCGTCACATGGTTTTTCGACGTGTCGCGAGCAATAGATGTACCTGTCACCTGTAGGGAAGGGGGSTGACCCTAGCTTTGCATTTGTTTATTTTAGGACTTAGTGTAGACCTGGCTAGATTTATTTGTTGACTTTTGCTCGACTTGACTTGACTCGACTCGACTCGATTCTAGCTTAGACTCTAGTCCTTGTGTAAATATGACTAGACTTGTGTATGACTCTAGACATAGCTCGTTTTTGTAATGCCGAGCTTTGATTACAATTCGCAAAAACCAACTTGSTAACTATATGCAATGCATGTAATTAAAAAACGACGTCGATCGTCTCGTGTCGTTGTGTATGATACGTTGCGTTGTTGAGGTGAATGTCGGATCGTTCCTCCTTGAAAATGCAGGGTAGGACCTAGATTGGACCAAGAACAAAATGCCATCGTGCATAGGGGCAGATAAAAGGAGCAAAATCGACCAAAACAAGCTCAAACTGGGCGTAATAATGCCCAGGATGGGTGCAATTACGCCCAGAATCGAGTTGTTTTTGCTCATTTTCGATTTTTGGCAAGTTTGTTTGGCCTTATTGCTCATAAATAGGGGTTTATGTATGCCCTAATTCATTCATTACAGCCTTCTTAGTGCTTAAAAACCTCTCTTACATTGCTTTGAACTTGATGTCTAGTGTTGTAGAAGCTAGGATAGCTAGTCCTAGGGAGTGTCCTCCCGAGTCTATCAAGGAGTGTAGTATCCCCCTTTCCTTTGTCAATCAAGTCTCTTCAGAGACAAACTTATCTGTACTCTCTTCAGAGTTTAATAACATGCTCCTTTCTGCTTACTCCCCTTTTCCTTCTYATGATTTCTTTAATTTACATCTGGAAAACAAACAAAACAACAATGAGTTAATAAAGGCAATGGAAGAGCACGAAAAGAAAACTTCCGTCATYGAGCAAAGAKAAAAGGTAGACATCTCCGACAATGACACGCCGCGGGAGATATAGATTAGTCTGACACTGAGTCCGCAAGAAAGGGACGAATTGGTTGCAACACTGAAAGAGTTTCGGGATGTTTTTCTTGGTCCTACGAAGACATGCCAGGGATTGATCCAAACATCGCACAGCACAGAATTCCGCTCATCGAGGGGGCTAAGCCTGTCAAACAAAAGCTCCGTCGCATAACCGGATGTTGCCCTTAACATTCGGCAGGAAGTCATTAAGCAACACAACGTAGGCTTTGTTAAGGGAAACATCCGGTTTCATGCGACGGAGCTTTTGTTGAGACTAAGGTCATAAAATGTTGAGACTGAGTCTGAATTTGGTTAGTGTCTTCCTGCCGAATGTTAAGGGCAACATCCGGTTTCATGCGACGGAGCTTTTGTTTGACTGGCTTAGCCCCCTCTATGAGCGAAATTTTGTGTTGTGCGATGTTTGAATCAATCCCTGGCATGTCTTCGTAGGACCAAGCAAAACCATCCCGAAACTCTTTCAGTGTTGCAACCAATTCATCCCTTTCTTGCGGACTCAGTGTCAGACCAATCTATATCTCCCGCGGCGTGTCATTGTTGGAGAAGTCTACCTTTTGTGTTTGCTCGATGACAAAAGTTTTCTTTTCGTGCTCTTCCATTTCCTTTATTAACTCATTGTTGTTTTGTTTGTTTTCGAGTTGTGAATTAAAGCAATCATAAGAAGGAAAAGGGGAGTAAGTAGAAAGGAGCATGTTATTAAACTCTGAAGAGAGTACAGATAAGTTTGTCTCCGAAGAGACTTRATTGACAAAGGAAAGGGGGATACTACGCTCCTTGACAGACTCAGGAGGACACTCCCTAGGACTAGCTATCCTAGCTTCTACAACACTAGACTCAGACTCAGTCTCAAATTCAGCATCCTCGAGCATTGGTCCTTCGCCCATGGTGCACTTGATGACCTTGCCTCCTRGAGTAGTTATCTTCACGGTTTTGTGCTAACCATGAACTAAGCCTTCGATTGGTGTGATGAGAGTGATGGGATCGAATGCTTCCTTGTCTTCTCCCATCATGGACACTTGGGCATGTTGTTTAGAACCTTTGAGAGGAAAAGGGAGACGGCCACTGTCTATCAAGTCTTGGACTGCTTCCCTCAATGTATGACATTCTTCAGTGTCATGGCCATGTCCTCTGTGGAATGTGCAAAACTTATCTATGCTCTATTTAGGAGGTCTTTTCTCCAAAGGAGGATTAGGAGTAGGGCCTTTTGGCGTAATGAAGCCAATTGCCTTGAGGTACTCAAGGGCTTGGGCATAGGGCATGCCTATCCTAGTGTACTTGCGCTTGTTGCAAATCACAGGTGCCTTCACCATAGACTTGCTTTTAAGAGAATCATCGATTCTCTTCATCGCTTTATTCATGTGAGAAGTAATGACCTCCAACTAATCGGTTGTTCGCTTTGGTTTAGTGTCATTCTCACTAAATGGTTCTTGCAAATTGTCATGTGAAGAAGTAACTTCTCCCTTGGACTGAACCCAGTCTAAATAGTGCTTAAGGATGCCATGGATCACTTCCTCAAGAATTTTGAGGACTTGGGTGTTTGACTTCTCTAGCTGAGTGACTCGGGAAGCCAATGAGTTGTGGGTCTCATTCAAATCAGCTAAGGTCAAGTCCATTTGAGTGTCTTCACTATCCATTAGTGCAATGGTGTTGATTAGCAGAGTGATGCCCGAGAATCGTGGAACGAACCCTGTATCTACGAGCTCAACCGTTGGTGCCTACCCACATGGACCAAAGGTTAAGTTCCAAGTCGAATCAAAATGTGATGCAATGCATGTTTTAGGGGTGATCATTCCCTTGCCTATTGACTGACTCAAAAAATGTAAAAGTGCATGAACGTCGGAAATTTACCTTTCGCCTTTTATTTTCGTTTTTCGCTTTTTTTTGTCATTATTTTTGTTTTTTCTTCTTATTTCTCCTTTTTTTGTCTCTTTTTTGAAAAGGCAAAGTTCAAAGGTCCGACGTCCGTTTACAATTGTATGATTCGAAAAGACGTAACGCCTAATGATTCTAGTTTACAACCACTTCGACATTACGACGCCTAAGGAACGATCACCTTGCTATATGAAGACTGTTACATGACTCAATAACTTGTTTGTTATGAATGCAAAGCTAGGGTACTTAGTCTATAAGCACGTAAAACGTTGTCACGCTAGCATGAACCCTAAATGCAAAAGAAAAACAAAAGTCCAGCCACCTAGTGTCAATCGCTACGTTATCGAATAGGTCAGTCTGGGTGTCCAAGAGGGTCCCATGACTAGGCTCAGAACGATCCTTAACACATCCAGCCCGCTGTGATGATCAAAGGAGGTCTAAACCATTACGGCTTTGTAGTGCACTCAGCTGCGCGTCATGGTGGGGATGGGCATTGAGCTTAAGAGTTGGTTACATAGGTAGTGCACCAGCTCCAATCTTAAGCGAGCCCCCCTGGTCTTGTCTCAAGTGTAAAAACACTTAGTGAGACGTGTAATCCTGGAAGGATACTCCAGTGCAACGACTGAGTTCCGTGTCAGTGAGATGCTAACCATGCTAGTTGTAGGACGGGGCCGCGCCCCACGTATAGCGGCGGCGCTTGTACTATCGAGGTGCTTCTCGTGGGCTTGAGCCACGGAACCCGCACGTGAGTGCGTTGGTAGTGTTGTCGAGTAAGGGATCGCCACGTGCCTAAAGGTTATCCGACGGCCCGAAACGTTGGTGCAAAAATTGGCCCACGTTCATATCCAGTAACCAGTCGTGGGTTCGGCATGGTAGAATCAGATCTGTAACCCATTGCCGCATGTAGCGGCCTCTACCGGTCTCATTGCAATTCCATTAACGATTATTGAATGCACATAACTTACATTTTTAGCACCTTTGAACGCACTACCCTAAAAAATTACTAACGAGTTGTTTCTATTATGCACAAGAGACTACCTAACCTAGAAATTGTGACCACTTTGTGCATTAATATGTTAAACGGTGCCTAAAAACTGTTGTCCACAATTATCTGATTAAATGTGATTCACAATAATTTCGGTCTTTGTTTGCAAAATATATACAAATTATTAGAC